>MASP02000337.1:0-218868 GCA_001693025.2 Colletotrichum lindemuthianum
TAAGGTAGATACTATAGCTAGCTTTTTTGAATACTATACTTACTGAGGTTAATATACTTACTATAAATAATATAATATAATATTATTACCCTACTCAGCTGGAGTCTATACAGTAGATTAGCCTTTATAATTAGGTAGCTATAATTAATAAAAAGAAAGAGGCTTCTACTTCTCTAAACTGATAGAGGGGGATATTATAAAATATATAATATAGATAAGTATAACTCTGGAGATACTTAATAGAGTAGCTCTTACTTTATAACGTTTTTAGTAAAAATAATATAATATAGCTATAGTAGCTTTATTACTTATAATAGTAAAATATTAGTTATACTATTATTTATTACAGAAAAAGCAGAAAGAGGTAGTTAATACTACCTATTTTAGAGGTTAGTCTATTTTTAGTAGTCTATATATAGCTAAAATATAGTTTATTTATAAATAAATAATAATATAGAAAGGTAAGATCTATATGTGACTATAGTTTACAGAACTTATAATAATAGAATATTAATTACGTTACGTATATATATATATATAATTACTACTAAAATAATATATAATAATTTATTATAGAAAAAGCAGGAAGGGGTAGTTAGTACTGCCTGTTTTAGAGGCTAAGCTACCTTTAGTGGTCTGTATATGGCTAAAATATAATTTATTTATAAATAAATAATAATATAGGAAGGTAAGACCTACGTATAACTGCAGTTTACAGGATTTATAATAATAGAATATTAATTGTATTATATATGTATATATGTATAATTACTACTAAAATAATATATAATAATTACCCCTCTTTTAAAGAGGAAGCTATATCCTTATAATCTCACTTTCTATTCTAAATTATTATAGTAATATAAGTAACTACTATTATTACTTATACTTACTATAGTAAATTTTTAGGAGTATTATAGTTACTAGTATATTTATTAGGAATACTATAGTTACTAATATAATTATTAAGAGTATTATAGTTACTAATATAATTAGTAGGAGTATAGTTATTATTATATATTATTTTATTATAAGTAAGCCTCAGGCTATTATTACTATTATTATTATTATTATTATTAAAATTATTATATAGAGAGTAGATACTATAGATTACAGTATAACTACTATAGCCTCTTATAGAGATATAAATAATATTATTACTTTATATAGATTATATAGATTATATAGTTAATAATATTATTAAGATAGATATTATAGCTAGCTTTTTTAAATATCATACTTACTGAGGTTAATATACTTACTATAGATACTATAGTATAATATTATTACTCCACTCAGCTAGGGTCTATATAGCAGATTAATTTCTATAATTAGGCAGCTATAATTAATATAGTATAATATTATTATCCTACTTAGCTGGAGTCTATACAGCAGATTGGTTCCTATAATTAAGTAGCTATAATTAATAAAAAGAAAGAGGCTTCTACTTCTCCAAACTAATAGAGGAGGATATTATAAAAAATATAATATAAGTAGGTGTAACTCTAGAGATACTTAATAGAGTAGTTTTTACATTATAATATTTTTAGTAAAAGTAACGTAATATAACTATAGTAGCTTTATTACTTATAATAGTAAAATATTAGTTATACTACTATTTATTACAGAAACATTAGGATAGAGTAGTTAATATTACCTGTTTTTGAGGCTAAACTACTTTTAGTGGTCTATATATAGCTAAAATATGGTTTATTTATAAATAAATAATAATGTGGGAAGGTAAGATCTATACGTAACTGTAGTTTACAGGATTTATAATAACAGAATGTTAATTATGTTACGTGCGTATACGTACGTAATTGCCACTAAAATAATATATAACAGTTATAGAACTAGAGATCTCTTTAATAGTATTATCTATTAAAAAATATTTACTTTTTCAGAGTTATTATTATTCTTATCCTTTTTCTCCTTTTTCTTTTTCTTATTAATAGAAGTAGAAAAAAAGAGTCCTTATTTTTTTATAGCTTTTATTTAGCTAGAGGCTTTTTCAGAATAAAAATTAAAATAATTCTCCTCAGTATAGTTAGTTTTTTTATAGTAATTACAGAAGATACCCTTCTGTTTCTTCTAAGGTTTTTTAACCTTATTAAAAGACTACTTCGTAACCTTATTCTTAAAATTCTTCTTAGTTATAAAATTAACTGAAGAAATGTAAGTTTTTCTTCGAAATTTATCTAATAAATTAGAGAATAAAGAATCTAACTTATAAAAATCCTTATTAAATCTAAAACTTTAAGTAATAGTAGTAATAAAACCCTTATAACTTTTATCTAGACTATTTAGAATATAGGTAATAACTACTTAATCTGATAATATAACCTTATTATAAGATATGTTATTAATAAGTTCTTTTATCTTATTAAGATACTCTTCTATAATCTTAAAATTACTATGAGAAATATTAAAAAGTTCTTTATAAGTAAGAAACTTATTAGAAAAACTAGTAAGTTTATAAAGTTTTTTCAAACAATTAAATATATTATATATATTAGTATTATTCTTAATAACTCTTAAAAAGCTATCCTCACAGTTTAACTATATATAACTGAGAGCTTTATAATACTTATTAGGATTACTCTTAGTAATAAGTTTAGTTAAATCCACGAAAATATCTTTACTAGTAAGTAAAACCTTTATTTAGATAGACTAAATATTATAATTCTAAGTTCCTTTTTACTTAGGGAAAAAATAGAATTTAGAGTCTTCTATAATCTTTAAAAATAACTTAAATATATAAAGTAGTTATTTAATAAAAAACTAATCTAGATTCTAGTACAGAATTAAGATACTTATAGACTAACTTCAGTAATATATTATTAATCAGTAAGGTTAATAAATAAATAGCCTAACAGTTAATCTGAAAGATTAATATAAAAACTATAACTAGTGGAAGTCTAGAGTTTAAAGTTTATAAGAAACCGTTTTTATTAATAGTTAGTAACTATATAACCTAGTTTACAATAATCTTAGTAGACTAATAGATATTCTAATTTATAAAGGTTTTAGTAAACCTATAGTATTCTAGTTTATAGAAGGTCTTAGTAAATCTAGAAAGCTAGTTTATAGAAGATCTTAGTAAACCTGAGAGCTAGTTTATAGAAGGTCTTAGTAGATCTGAAAGTTAGTTTATAGAAGATTTTAGCGGATCTGAAAGTTAGTTTATGGAAAGTCTTAATAGATCTGGATACAAAAGATCTCAGTTTCTGCTACTTAACTATCTCTTTCCCCAACCTAGCAGTAAGCTTACTACTCTAATTAGTATAGTCTTCTTATAGATTTATCTAGTATTAAACTAATTAATTAATATAAAAGTTTAGTTAGTTATTAGCTGAGGGAGAAAAAGGAATAAACTATAGAGTTTTATAAATATAGTTAAGAGAGGTGTTTTCAGAGATAGATAGATAAAAAGTAACTTAAGGTTAGTTTATATAATCTTTGGTATAATCTGAAGAGATATTAGTAGAGATATAGATATTAATATTAATAAAAGATAGAGATTAGTAGATAAGAAAGTAATAAATATATATAAGTTAGATTTATGATCTGTTAAACTAGTATAGAAAACTAGTAAATAGATTAAGGGAATTTAACACTTAATAAATTACTAAAAAATAGGGAATTCAGAATAATATCTAAAAACAGTATTAATATTAGTAGAAATAGTAATAAAGATAGGAAGTTCTGATTCCACTAAAGGTGGGAAGCTTCTAGGTATATCTATCAAAATAAAGTTTATTTTCAGAAAGGTTAACTTTATATACAACGGATAAACGGAAGCCGTTTACATACAGGCTACTATATAATCTATTTATCAAAGTTTCTGATATTAAAGTTCAACTAATTTAGAGTATAATTTATATAGGCTATATAGCCTAACCTCTAATAATTGATTTACTAGAATAAATAGAAAATATAGGGTTATGAGAGTAAAGTAGAATACTTAACCTTATTTACCTAATACAGGGTATTTGGAATAAAAAGAGTAATAGCAAAATACTATAACTCTAACAGAAAGTAATATTATATTCTTCCTAGTCTTTGGGAAAGAATACTATATACTAACAGTTATCTTAAATAGCTTTAATAGAATAGAAATAAACTTAATTCTAGAGGATATTAATTATATTAAGAATTTCTATATAAATATTATTTTAGAGATATTACTTTAAAGAAAGAATATCTGGTATTTTAGTTTTAACTATATACCTTACTTTAGAAAGAAAAAGAATAATACTATTTCATATAACCTTTTTTAAAAGTTCAATTTAGTTTTCTTTAAATATATTTCTATTTCCATCTATTTTAACGAAATTCTATTCAGTATTATATATATTATTAATCTTTATATATTTCAAATAAGCCTCTATTCCTCAAGAAAGGCTCTATATAAATAAGAAAACTCTATATATCTATAATATTTACAGTCTGGTTACTTAGAATCTAATATACTTATAATAGTTATTACTTACACTTAGAGGGTAAAGATTAAAGTAGCTACTTACCTTAAGGGTAAATACTATATAATAATCTATACTTCTTAAATTATCTTTTATTAGAAGATATAATATTATATTTAGTAATCTTATTACTGTATTACTTAGAATTCCTTTAATTAACCACTTAGCTGTAACCTTTTATATTAAATAATAGTAATTAAAGATAAATTTACTAGCTATCTCTTTATCTTTATCCTTTAGAATAAGGTTTTAAAATATATTTTGAATATACTATTTTCAATAGTAAATACTATATTAGAAAGATCTTTCTATCTGTAAGATTTAATAGGATATTAAGAAAGTTATTATTATAATTAATTTAGTTACTTTTACTTTATATCCAAAGTAGTATCTAAGCTCTTCACACTATATATAGTTCTAACTGTAAAATATACCTAGTAATAGTATTTATACTAATACTAGCTTATAACTAGTTTAAACAGTAATGAAATTACCTATTACTATAGATAGTTATAACTCCAGTTATAATATTGAACTATATAGTGGAGGAAGACCTCATAGTAATAATTAGCAAAAACTTTAGCGAGGCTAAAGCTTAATATATATAGCTAAAAGTAACTAATAAGGTTATAGGGTTAAGAACTTTTATAAACCTCTTCAAAATAGAATAAAACAAAAGGCTGAAAACTAAGTGTTCTGTGATTTATCGCTCTTCCGTATTCTTCACGATAGAATCGGAGTTCCCCTATTATTATAATTAATAGATAAATAAAGTATCAGTAATATACTAAAAAAGAGGGAATGAAACTTAAGCTTTCTCCCCTATATATAAAGGAACCAGTAGGTAGTGAGAAATATACTAGCTAAGAGATTATTATTAAATTTATTAAGATACTTAATAATACTAACCTTCTTCTTTATCTATAACTAAAGGTAATAAAAACTGCTATCTTTATTTATAGTATTAGCTTTTAAGTAAACTTTAGTTAGAAGTTATTTCTTAAGGTTAAAAAAGAGTAGCTTTAGTAATATATAAAGTAGAATATCTAAGGAGATATTATCTCTTAACTAAAGAATCTATATTTTAACTGGGGGTATCTTTATATATATAAATATTCAGTATATTTACTTAAGAGGAAGTAAAAGTAGAAACTCTATAGATAATAATTTAAGGTAGAATTAAGAGGTTATATTAAATACTTAATATATTATATATCTAATATATATAGTTTCTTCTGAATTTAAATTGCTTAACTTAATTAGGTAATTATAATATATAATACTTAGTTTAATAAGTTTAAATTCTATATAAAGGTAGTTATTAAATAGGTTATTTTAAAGAATCTTACTTAGGTAGTAGTTAAGGAAATTAAGGGTAATTTTAATATTATAAACTATATATTCCAAGTATTTAGAATTCTTAACTTAGTTTATACTACTTAGATTCTACATTATAATATAATAACTGCCTTTAGTATTATTATAAAGACTAAGAAGAAACTTTAAGATATTAAAGTTACCCTTAGTAGGCTTCCTCCAGAATAAGGAAATTAGTTACTAATATCTAAATTAATCTCCAAATTAGTTAATTTACTTAGGAATATTAACTTGAAAATTTCCCCACCTAGCATAAAGATTAAGAATATTATTTGGGTACTTTTGCTCTGTACCTATAGTAGTATCTAAGCTCTTCACTCTATATATAGTTCTAACTGTAAAATATACCCAGTAACAGCATTCATACTAATACTTAAGAATATTATTTATCTTTAATTTAATATAATAATAAAGCTATCTATCTTAGTAATAAGTAAAAATACTATATATATTAAATATATTCAGAATATAAAGCTATATTTTATAGAAAGCAAATTTATTTCAATAGTTGAGTTTTCATACCTAAGGGTAGCTAAAGGCAGCTAACTAATTGGAAATAGCTGCAGAATCTAAGATTTTAATCTAAACTTCCTTAGAAATAATAATCTTAACTGCCACCTTATATACCTTATATTTATAGTAACTACCTGAATATAAGGAATTCCCCTAAGTTTATATTTACCTAATTAGCTTTACTTTACTTTAGAGAGGTTCTATAAATATCTTACCCTATATTTAGTTATTCTAATAGAGGTTTTCTGGATAAAGTATACTTATATAAAAAACTCTCTAATATACTAAAACCTTTTAAGGGTAATTTTAAATAAGTGGAATTCTGGAAATACTAAAGTTATAAATATAACTAATATACCTCCTTTTAAATAACCTCTAGAATACTTCTTATTAATAGATTATATTTCTCTTTCTGTAAGCTTTTTAATATAAATATAAGTTAACTAGCTTCTAAAGTTATCTATAATCTGGAAGGATATTTTTTACCTTCTGGAGTAACTTTATAACCTCTTTTTATAAGCGGTAAATATTAAGATAAAGATACTCTAAGGAAAGAAAACCTAGGTAATTATTCTATAGAATAAATCTAAAGTAAAGTTAATTTCCCTTAAGTAGATACCTTTATATAAGAAAGATAGAAATAAATTTCTTAACTACTATAAAGTGAGACTTTACGTTTATAATAATCTATAAAAGTCAGATTCTCTAGAATAAATATATACTATAATCTTAACTATATGAATTTTCTATATAGTAATAACTATTACTATATATTTTAACCTAGAGATACTTTAGCTGGATATTATAATATCTTTCTGAATATATATCTTAATTCTAAAAGTACCCCTATATAATACTAACTACCTAAAAAGTTTAGATAGTATAGTAGTTATATTGAAGTTATTTGTATTCTATATAGGCTATAAAATACCTTCCTTCTTTAGTATAAGAAGTTTTCCTTAATTCTTATTTACCTGGAACTTTATTCTATAAATAAAGATTTCTATCTTTTCCAGATACTTAATAAGAAAGTTCTTATTATATTCTATATAGATAATATTCTTATTCTCTATTACTAATCTATAGTAGTTTATACTACTAAAATTATTTCCTAATTAAAAATATTTATAAGATAAAAAACTGGGAGAGACTAATAGCTTACTTTCTATTATAACTATTAGTGGATATATTACCCCCTAAAGTATAACTTTAGTGTTAGTTTCACTCGGGGAAGGTATATTATATATATTATTACATATAGTATACCGATAAAATTAAAGATGTTAATATTTATAATATGTAGCCTATAGCTACGTATAGGCTAGATCTAGGTATCCTAGGCAATTAGTTACTAATTACCTAACAGCTAGTAATAACTAGTAGCTAGTTATTACTAGTAGCAGTAGTCTCCACCACTAGGCTATACTATATAGTTAGTATACTATAAGACCCTAATAGCCTTATAGCTATTACACTACTAATACTAGCAAACTTTCTTTTTACCTTTGAACTATAGTATACTATATTCCTATATATAAAATAAATTAATTAAATAACCTATATCTTTTAACTAAATAACTTTCTAAATTTCCTCTTTTTATTCTAAATAAGTAATCTATCTCTCTATATAAACTATTGTATTATTTATATCAATAAATCTCTCTAGAGTATAGTTTAGAAACTCTTTAGTAAAAGTATTAGTAAGATTATCCTTACCATTAATCTACTATATTTTATAGAGTTCTTAATATTTATATAATTACCTTAAAACTATAATCTCTATTATAAACCTCTTCTCTTTTATAATATTAAGTTTTATAAAGTATTAGTATAATAAATATAAGTTAGTATAGATAATGAAAAAGAGAGAAGAAAGATTATAATAAACTATAATGTTTTATAAAGATATAATAATAATATATATAAAGTCTATATTAGTAACTATAATATAGATCTTTAAAGTAAATATACTTCTAGTTACTTTTTTACTTTTAGTTAAATAATAATAAACTCAATTACCTCAGATTATAAACTTACTTTGACTAATAGCTATCTTTCAGCTTAGAATTATTATAAATTCCAGTTAAAATAATAAATTAATATTATTAGCAAAAACACTATCTATAAAAATATAGAAGTATATTTTAGAGAGATTAAGAGAGATAAAGGTTAAATCTTAATCTCAGTATTCTATTTACTATTTAATATACTTATTAAGACTGCTGATGTTATTAATAGAGGGTTATTATTATTATATTATATATAAGAGGTTAAAAATACTTTAGACTAATAAATTAAAGTAATATATACTCTATATATATATTATTTAATATAGTTTTTCTTAAGTATCTTAAGATTTATAAGGATATTAATAATAGTAAGCTTATAGCCTTAATTCCTTTACTTAAGAAGGAAGTTTTCACTTTAGAGGGAAAGTATATTACTATTAAATACTAGTAATATTAACTTTATAACGAAGATCTTAAGTTTTCTTATAAAGAAGGTTTTTACTAGTTTTTTATCCTCTTATTAAATAAAAATAATATCAGAAAAACTAAAGATATTATTAATTTATATACTAATTATATTAAATACCTTATTATTAGATTAAGATATAAGACGGTAAGAATTATCAATAAATATCTCTATATATAACTATTCTTTATAATATTTTAAGTATATTACCTATTAGTAAGTATTAGCCTCAGCTAAACTATAAAGTAGTTTAATAATTATTATTATAGATTCTAGAGAATATTAATCTTTGAAATAAATAGATAACTTAGCTATAATATATCTTATAAGTTTAATTCTAGCTTAAATATAAACCTAAATAATATCTTTTAGCTAGAGGAGGAAGCTTTTATCTTTTATTAATATAGAGGTAATAGCTATGATTAATCTTTAGTTACTCCTCTAAATTATAAGAAACTAAATAAGAGTTATAGATTTCCTATTATCTTTAAAACCTTAAATCATAAACTTTAATTTCTTATATACCTAATTACTATTCTTATTCTTAATTTTATTAATAATTTGAAACTTAAAGATAATATAATCTTTATAGAGGATAAAACTATACTAAATAATCTTAACTATATTATTATTAATAATATTTTCTACTTTCTTCTTTATTAACTTTTTAAAAGGGAAACTAAAAATAATAAGAATTTCTTTCTAGTGGAAGGATCTAGAGAAAATTAAATTAGCTTCTTTCTTAGCTATAAAGAAAACTATAAATTAGCTTTTTTAGTTGCTTTCTTATTAAGAGAGGCTTTTCTAATTAAATATAACTCTTAAGAATATAAGAAATAACTTTATGGTTCTCTAATATCTAATATATTTAGTTTTAGTAGAAGGTAGTAGTATATTACTTTTAATATAAAGAGGGAGGATACTATTATCTTCTAATACCTCTAAAATATTCAAAAATGTAAAGATAATAAGAAATAAAATTAAAGTAGGTAAAGCTTCTTAAGAGGAATCTCTAGTCTTATTAATATTATTATTATTATACTTATAGTAGAAATGTTCTTATATTTCTACTACAAAATATAGTTAAGAAAGAATATTATTACTCTTATAAAATACTTTTATAGTAATTAAGTAGAATTTTCAGAAACTATAAGGAAGGTTAATAATATATATCTTACTATAAATAATAAATAGATAGAAGAAGTTTTACTATCTTTTCTTCTCTTACTATATATAAATAAAAGATCATAGTAGGAAGCTTATAACTTAAGAAATATTAGGATTATAATAAATAGCTATAATAATATTAATATTCCTTTTTATATACTTATAGTAGATAGCTTTAGTTACTTTTTAGACTATCTATATTTACAAAACTATCTCTAAAGATAGAGTAGAATCCTCAGTAAGCTAGAGGTAAACTCTAAAAACAAAAAATATAAATATAAAATTATTTAAATTAGTAATATTATTTATTAATTTATAAGTAACCTAGAGATAATACTTTCAGGATAATAATAAATACTTTTAATAGTAGATCTTATATATATCATAAAGGAAAGTATAGTAATATTCTACCTTACTAATATTATTATAAAGCTTCATAAATATAATCCTAATAGTTAAGCCTATTATTTTAGCTTCTAAATAAAAATCTTTAGATTAAAAGTTTATTTTAATATTAATAGAGATAAAACTAGATAAGCTTAAGTAAATATTAATTTAGTATAATTTAAAAACTTCTTATATTAATCTTACTAAAATGTTAAGTAGGAAATAAGTAATATTAAAAGTTATAACTATCTTAATAATATAGAAAATAGAGTAATTACCTTTAAGATAAAAAATATTAATAATAACTTTAAAGTTAAAATTAATATTATTATAAATAGTAAATCTAAATTAAGAGGAAGCAGTATTATAAATCTAATATTAGTAGTAATATTTTTAAGAACTATAAGAGCTTCTTAATTAACTAAATATCCAGCTTTATAGAGAATTCCTTAGAAATATATTAAAAATAGATATCTAAATTAATAATAGAGTCTCTAGATCTTAATCTCTATTAAATATAAAAAAATAAATATCTCCTCTTTATTTAATAATATCTATAGATATCCCTATTTATATATAACTAAAATAACCTTCTTAGTTTAATATAACTAGTTATAAATATTATTAAAAGTAATACTAAAATAATCTATATTAGTAAAGTATAATAGAAATAGAGTTTTATAAGGAATTATATAGAGTATTATTACACTAAATAGTATTAATATGTTAACTATACTTATTATTTTTATAGATTTACCTCCTCTAAAATGAATAGAAATTAATTCTTCTCTAGAAGGTTTTAAAAGAATAGAGGGAAAGATAATTTATTTCATAATATTAAACTGAAAGTAGCTAGCTATAAAGTGGCTAGTAGTATCTAAGTTAGATAGAATTCCTTAGAAAACTATATCTAAATAGTATCTTTTAAAGATAAATATAGATACTAAAATAATAATCTTTTTAGTAATAATATCTTTTTTTATTAGGATATAAGTTTCTATTTAATTTTAGAAGATTCTTATAATTTTTTAACTATTTAGAAATATAGATTATTCTTTTAAAATAAGAAATTGTAGAGTTATTTAAAAAGTTACTCAGAGAATTAGATACTTTAGATTAATCTTTAAGTTAATAATCTTAAAAATAATATATTACTATATTATCTTTAATAGTAATTTTATAAATATCTCTAGAGTTATTATTTAAACTTTCTACTTCCTTATATTATATAAGAAAGTAGTAATAAGTAGATACTAATATATCTATTATATAGAAGTTAGATTTATACTAACTATAAGAGTCTCTTCTCTCCTTAAGAAAGTATTTTATTAATTACTAACTCATTTTGCGATATATATAGTATTCTTCATTAAATTAGCTATATAAAGTAGTAGAAGTTAAGTAATATCCTTCTTTAAATAGTACTCAGAAGTATCCTTAATAGCTATATTTATATCTTTAGTAAAAGCTTTAAGATAAATTATATATTTAGTTAGTATAGTAATAATCTATGCTAATTAATAAAAATCCCTCAGAATTATTAGTATCTTTAAGTATATATTAAGATATTATAGGAGGGAAACTTATAGTAATGTTAACTGCAGATTATAATTAGTTATAAACTTACTAATATATTACTATAAAACTAAAAAGAACTAACTAGTATTCTAATATCCCTCAGTATATACTAAAAAGGTAGTTTTAGAAGCTAAAATTAATATATTATTTAAGAAGAAAGATTCTCTAAATATATATTAGCTTAGTA
The DNA here is from genome assembly GCA_001693025.2 of Colletotrichum lindemuthianum. Lineage (NCBI taxonomy): Eukaryota > Fungi > Ascomycota > Sordariomycetes > Glomerellales > Glomerellaceae > Colletotrichum > Colletotrichum lindemuthianum. The sequence continues at coordinate 12,166 of MASP02000337.1, forward strand.
AATAAGATCTTAAATACCTTCTTTCTTATCCTATCTTAGTTATTAGTAATAATACTTCTAAATATTATATTACGCTAGTTAGTGGGGTAAATTTATTAACTTTTATTATTTTTAAAGTAGTTCTTAATATAGAAAGCTATATTATAAAATATTATAGAATTAAGGAAATTACTAAAATAATTAAAATAATATTTAAAAGCTTAATCTTTCAGTATAATTAAGAAAGCTCTAGTCTATATATAGTTAAGTATATCTAACTTTAGATAATAGTATCTAAAGAAATAAATTTTTAATTTAAAAATATTATAGAAAGCTTCTCTATATTTTATCTTAAAGTTATATATCTTTATAAAATTAGTTATATTCTTAGCTATTAGTATACCTATAGGGAAGAATCTAATCTCTTAATAATTAATTATATTATTGATATATAAAAGAGAAACTGCAGAAAATAGAATAAGAGGTTAATATTATTAGTTTTAATTATAAGGAGGTTATTAATCTTATTAATTTTAAAAATCCTATAATTTAAATTATCCTTATTATTAATATATTATATCTATTACTAATAATAGTAGGGAAACTATAAATCTCTCAGCTTATTAAGATACCTCTTAGGATTAATTCTTTAAGGTAGCTAGATAAATATTAAATTTTATAAAGTCTGAATAAGTTATCTTTTATTACTACTTCTAGAAAGTAGAATATATCTACTAAGTAAAAGAAATATCTTTAAGGAAACCTAGTTAGTTATTAATAAATATTTTAAAACTCTATAATATTATTACTATATCTTAAACTTCTTCTTTAATCTATGGGATAAACTTATCTTACTTTATTAAGTTCATAAAAATCTAGTAGATCTATTTACCTTTTATATTAACCTTAATATTATAAATAATAAAAGTATTCTATAAATACTAAAGTAGTTATTTATCTATAATAATCTATACTTCCTCTAGCTAGTTTTTGAAACTATCTTTAAAAGAATTTAGGAGGTTTCTACTAAAGATATAATTACAGATATATATTCCTATAATCTATATAATCTAATTATTAACTTAGTTAGAGTTACACTCTATACTAAGATTAAAGCTTTTTTATTTACTAAAAATCTTAATATTAAGAAGAAGCTTTAATTTTATTAGTATCTTTACCTCTAAAGAAGTTATATTACTTACGTTACTTAATATACTAAGGGTTTTAAAAAGTCTTCTAAGAAATTCTACTAGCTTAGATATTTTACTTATTATTTCCTAACTATAAAAGAATCATAAAGAGGTATAAATTAGAAAAGGAAAGATAGAGGGAAATAGAAAACTCTATTTTTACTATTTACTAATTCTATTTATTAATATTATATAAGTAAAATTTAATTTTAGAGAGACAAACTATCTACTAATTAAGTAAGGAAAGAGAGGAAAGAGAGTAGAAAAATACAGAAAAAAAAGAAGAAAAATATAAGGGAATTAAGAAAGTTAAAATACTATAAATTCCTTTACTACAGAAGTTTAATAAATCTTATAATAAAAGTATTTAATTAATATATTTACATAAGATATATTTAAAACTTCTTCTATAAGTTAATCTTAAGTATAAATAGTTATTTAGCTACCAGAATTAAGATATATTAGCATAATTATTAAAGAAATATTACTTTACCTTAAGTTAGGCGAAAGATTATTATTGAAAATATCTAAGTAAATTAAGAGATTAGTAGCTTTACTTTAAGTTAAATCTAATAATCTTCTATTACTATTTCTACCTAAATAAACTTTACTAATCTGCAGTAAGTAATAATAGTAAGGTTAACTACTAATTAGTATTAGTTTTACTAGAAAAAGGTACATTGAATATATTATTATATATAGTATATTAATAGAGTTAAAAATATTAATATTTATAGTATATAGCTTATAGCTATAGATAAGCTAAATCTAGATACTCTAGGCAATTAGTTACTAATTATCTAGCAGTTAGTAATAACTAGTAGCTAGTTATCACTAGTAGCAGTAGTTTCTGCCACTAGGCTATACTATATAGTCAGTATACTATAGGATCCTAATAGCCCCATAGTTATTATACGACTAATATTTAGCTTTCCCACCCCCCTACTAACTATTATAGCTAACCTTAAGTTAATTTAAACTTAAACTCCTTACAGCTATAATAGCTAGTATACCTGCTTTATATTAACCTTTTTCATAATAAATAACTAATAACGTCTTCTATATTAACTTTATATCCTTACATCCTTACGTTATATATAATTTAAATATCTTAAGAGATTTAATTACTACTAACTATAGCTACTCTATTTAAACACTTATTATAATCTTAATATCTATAATCTTAATATCCTCTAGACCTCCTAGATAAAACTTTATACTTCTAATATAAAAGTTCTCTACTACTAATATAAGCTAATTTATAAGCTTTATATAAGTATAGTGGAATTTAACCTACTCTTATTAGTAAATAATCTTAATATATTAAGTATAGCTAATATATAAATAATATTTATATAAATATAGATACTTCTAATATAGCTATATAGCTTTTAAAGCCTCTATAATTATATTACTATAATATTATATAATATCTAGTAACTAATATTACTATAGTATATTAATATTAGGATATTATCTAATTAATTACTAATCTCCAAAATAGTTAGCTTAATATAGCAGATTATAGAATAACTATATAATTTTCTTTTGAATATCTACAGGCTATCTATTAATTATAGTATTCAGGATAATTTCAGTAAAACTTAGTTTAATAAACTAATAGCCTTAATTATAGTAGTTATAGCTGGATATTTCTTCACTTATTCTATATTTCTTTAGTTATAAATAGCTATATAGATTTCAAGGGAATTTAAATTTTATTATAAGAATATAGAAAAGTAATAGATTATAGAATACTTAGCTTTTACAGGCTTTTTATTTTATCTTATCTTTAAGAGGTTTATAAAGATTCTTAACTCTATAACCTTAGTGGTTACTTTCAGGTATATACGTTAAACCCTAGCCTCACTGAGGCTTTCACTATATAGATTATTACTATAAGGTCTTCCTCCACTATAGGGTTAAATATTACAACTGGGGGTATAATTATCTATAATAATAGGTCATTTTATTACCGTTTAAACCAGTTATAAGCTAGTATTAGTATAAGTACTATTGCTAGGTAGATTTTACAGTTAGAACTATATATAGGGTAAAAAGCTTAAATACTACTATAGATATAGAGTAAAAGTAACTAAATAAGATAAAAAGCTAAAGCTTAGTAAAGTAATTCCTTAGAATATAAATTATTTAAAATTATAAGGTAAAGATAATTAATCTTATTTATAATTAGTATATTAAGAAGGTTGCTAAATACTATAAGCTTACCGATACTATTTTACCTCTAATTCTATTTCTATAAGTTCCTTTATTTCTAATCTAAGTATAGCTATAGCTACTAAGGTAAAGAAGTTTTAAGAGAAAATTAAATTAATACTTTATATCTTAATTATAATTTACCCTAATATTTCCTTTATATATATTTGGCCCTTATAATATCTTATAAACTCCTCCTATTAATATCTTCTAGTAATTAACTAAATAACATAGTATCTTTATACTATTTACTGCCTTATAATATACTATAATAGCTTAGGGGATAGATAGATATTACTTATTACTGAAGATACTTTCTTTACTAATAATAATAAAATATAAAGATCTTTCTAGAAGTATATTATTTTACTATTTAGAAAATTAATTTAGTGGAAAGCTACTTAGTAAGCTACTACTACTATATCTACTATAGAGGTAAAGCTTCTTACATTTAAATATATAGTAAAGGAAACTATAGCTTTTAAGTAACTTCTTAGAAGTATTATCTTAAAGTTAGATAATATATAGAGAATCTATTATAATAGCAGTCAGATAATATATCTTATAGTTAATACTAGCGAATATTAAAATAGACGCCAGCCGCTTAGGCTGAAATAACTAAAATAAACAAACAAAATAACCTCCCCTAAGCTTAATCCTTCGTTAATAGAAAATAGGGGGAAAACTCTAGAAAAATATATTAAATAAAGCGCGCTATATTCGCAGATCTATAGCATACAAAGCGCCTTAATCGTAAAAGTAGTACTCCAGATTATAAAAAGTAGTATTATATATAAATTCTCTATCTCCTATTATTATTCCTAAGTCTAATACTATAGATATAGACTTATAGTTTATATATATATACTACTTATATAATAAGTAAAACTTATAACTAAGATCTAAATTTATTATAATTCTTTCCTTAAACTTATAGTAAGCTTTATATTATAAATCTAATAAAATTATCTATACTACCTTAATTACCTCTATTCTAGCTATTTTAGTATATTCTCCTCTCTTATCTTATCCCTACTGGTTAGCTTTATCTACTTATTATATATATACTAATAGTTATCCTGAAGTAGCTTTTAGATTAATTATAGCTAATCTTCCTATTATAATAGTTGCAAAAATATATAGATAGTAAACCTAAATAGAATATTCTATTTAATTTAAGCTTAATAGTTAATTTACTAATATATAAACTATTCTTTTATATAGTTAGGGGATTATATAAAGTTCTGCAGCCTAAAGTAATTAACTTACAGTGGAATTTTCCCTACTAGATAGAGAACTAACACTAGAAGAATATAGTAAATAGATATTAGAAGTATTAGTCTAGGAGGATTATATAAAGAAAGTTTAGCTCTTAAGCTTCACTCAATTACTACTATAGAAGTTAAATTAGGTTATTTAGATCTATTTTAGGCTATTTATTATAATTCTAATATTATCTTCTTACATTTAGATATAGTTAACGTTTATAGTATATTAGGTTAGATTAATACTTAAGTTTGCGAATATCCTCCCGATAGTTATAATAAAGTATTATTAAAAACTAGTAATAAGTATCTGAAATATTAGTAGTTATTCTAAGTCTACATTACTAATTATAAGGGAGGATTTCTATAGATATTAGTGTAGTGTCTGAAGTATTTACTAATAATTAACTTTCAGTATAAAACTAAGGAAACTTTATTTAGTTACTAATACTACTTATTAAATAAATACTATAGAAAGTTAATAATATTAAGAATTCTCTTCTAAATAAAAACCCTAGATTATTCTACTACTTAAAAGCTATAAGTAAATAGGTTATACTGAGGGTTTATAAATATAACCTAAGTATTTACCTATAGTAGCTTAATTATATTTAGTAATATATTAACGTTAAGATAGAATTATAATAGTTAGTTTACTATTTTAATAAAGTAATTATTATTAAAGTCTTTCTATATAGAGTTAGAATAATAAACTTTACCTATAATCTAGTTAACTGTAAGGTTTACCTAGTATATATTACTATTACTAATAAGGAATATAATAATATCCATATCCCACAGATTAGTTATTAGGTTACTTACTTCTCTCTAACTATACTTAAAAGGATTACTATTAGTATTATAGCTACCTTCTGAGTATTATAAACTAGCTATCTTAGTAAATTAATAGATAGTAGGACTTTCTTATAAACTTATATAAAGAAGGATATCTAGTTTCTATAAGTTTAAATACTTTTCTATCTATAGAATATCTTTAGTATTATATAAATTAACGCTATTTTTAACTACATATTATTATATTATAAAATCTTAATAGTTAATTTCTAAGTTTATATTATAGTAATTTAGTGTAAGGATATAGTTCCCTATAGTCTGTATAGAGAGCCGGAATAGCTAGAGTTATATAACTAATAGAGCCTGAGGCTACTATAGAATAAAAGCCTTCTTATAGCTACTACTAGTTAGCCTACTAAGTTAAAATCTTATAATCTATAGAAATCTACCTTTTACTACTTTCCCTTTCCTTACCTAAGCTTTTAGCTATACTCTTATAATTTTTTAACTTCTATCTCTCTAAGGAGGTAAGACTGGGGTTTCAGTAATAGCTTTATTATAATAAATAGTTACTAAATAGTTAGTATCTATATCCGCAACCGCATTAAGAATAATAACGCCCTAAGTTATAGCCTCCGAAAATTTAGCCTCTGAAAATATAGCTTCTAAAAACGCACCTTCTGAAAACATACCTTCTGAAAATATGCCTTCTGAAAATACGCCCTCTGGCGAGTCGTCCGGCAAGCGTATGGTAACCCCTATGCCGGCCGCATTAACGTAAGCGGCTGAAGTAAGTAATATAGCTGATGTAAGTAATATAGCCGCCAGTATGGTAATAGCAACCATAATGGCACTTATATGCCTTCTTAAGTAACAATTTTTATTTATGGAGGTTATAGTAGAATGCTTATTCAGTAGTATACCTATAGTAAGCTTAATACTGTTATTACTAGCTTTATTTATTACTTCTAACTATAGTCATTACTTAAAGCTTCCTAGTTACTTATATAACCTACTTTATAAGGATACTATATTATATAAAATTGAGAATTAGCTGATAATAATTTCGGATAGCTATATATTATAGTCTATAGCCTCTAAAGTTTAGAAGATTCAGTAGGCTATAATGAAGTTATTATATATCCTTTAGACCTTATAGTATAATTACTATTATATACTATCAGACTTTTTATAAGCTAACTTTATAGTATTTACTTACTAATTATTAACTAACCCTACCCTATAGAAATTACGTCTATATAGTATATTTTATATACTTCAGTATAATAGCTAGAAATTACTACTGAAGTTTTATACTAAATAGTTAGTAATTTATAGATCTCTAGGGACTCTTAGATTAGAGATATCTAGACCTTACCTATTTACCTTCTTTTATTACCTTAAGGTTTAGATATAGTAGTATTTATAATACTAGAAGTTTAATAACTAGCTACTAAAAGCTATTACTTTAGCAGCTAAGTATCTTTAGGAGATATTATAATTCTATAAGGAGGCTTCTAGCAGTATTAATAAGAAGGCTACTATTAAGAAGTCTACTAGCTATAATATTACTGCTAGCTTAGTGTATATATATTGCGAAATAATTAGCAATAAGGTAATTCCAATTAAGAGACTTTATTTTAAAAGCTAATTTATACCTATATATAAGATATATAGTAGGTTAGGCTATATTATAGCTACTTACTACTGTAATAAAGATTATATAAAATGCAGTTAAAGAGAGTATCCAGTAAGGTTTTACCACTCTGAGGGTATTGCTAATAATATACTAAAGGTACCCTAAGGGGGCTCTCACTAGAGGCTGATACTATAGTATACTAGTTATATTATTAGTATATATATTAGTACTCTACTGTTAGAGAGGCTTTGTAAAGCCTCCAGTATAATAGGAAGAGGTTAGATACTTTGGGTTTTTGCCTAAAGAGTTATATTATTAGTATATATACTAATATTCTACTATTAGAGAAACTTTATAAAACCTCTAGTATAATAGGAAGAGGTTAGGCACCTTAGTAGTATTTAAAGAATTAATTTACCCTAATTAGCCTAATCTGCTATTAGATACCTTGCGGTCTGATTAGCTGTAGAATAAGGTCAGACACCTTAGCTTTATCTAAAAAGTTTTTTATTTATTTTAACTATTTCATTTATTTAAGTATTTTATTTATTTTAACTATTTTATTTATTTTAACTATGACTTTAACTATTATTTCATCTTTAAACTCCAAGCCACCGGCGAATAGTAAGCGAAGTTATATATTAAAAATATGCAGCTATATAGTATTTATAGGCCTTAGGGGCTAAGGCTTCTGAAGGGGGGGATACTTATAAGGATATAGTTCCCTATAGTCTATATAGAGAGCTGGAATAGCTAGAGTTATATAACTAATAAAGCCTGAAGCTACTATAAGATAAAAGCCTTCTTATAGCTACTACTAGTTAGCCTACTAAGTTGAAATCTTACAACCTATAGAGACCTACTTTTTACTACTTTCCCTTCCCTTACCTAAGCTTTTAGCTACACTCTTATATTTAGGAAATAGTTTCGTAAATTCTTACTATCCCTATACTAACTTTCTACTATAAAAAGATATTTATTATTTAGTATAGATTTTATTTCTCTATTTAGTATATTAATAACTAGCTTTAGTCTGTCAGCTTTAAGAAAGTAAGATTCTCTATTAACTCTCTAATTATAGAGGTTAGGAATAAGGTAAAGTAACCTCTCTATATTTCTATTTTTTTACTTATAGCCTCCTAGAGGTATTTATAGAGGCTAACTAATTTATACTTCTAGAAGCCTACCCCTATAGGTAATATACTAGATTATATTACAGACTGATTTTAATAGAGGATTAAGCTTAATTAGTAGCTGTGGGGTCTGTAAATATTTTTTAGAGGGTTCTGGCGTTAATTATACTTTATTTGCCGGAATAAAACTTAATATTGAAGTTAGTATAAGTATAGGTATTAGTATAGTTATCTTAGTGAGAATAATATTAAAATATTTAGCTAGGTTATCCTAAATTTATTATATTTACTTATCTTTATTAGCTTTATTATTCTAGTAATACTCTGTATTTTATTTTCCCTATATTATTCTATTTAGTATTAATATTAAGCTACTAAGTATAGCTAAGTGAAACCTTTAGGTAAGTTTCTCTTACTAAGTAGCTAGTATACTATTATAATTATAGCCTCTAAGTGGAATCTTACTAGTAGTAAGAACTTCTTATATTTAGTCTAAAAAGACTATTAGTGAAACCTACTTAAGGTAGCTAGAGGTTAGTATAATATAAGTTTATCTAACTATTAAATATTATAGCTTTATTTTATTACCTTTTATATATAAGTCTATAAATATTAATACTAAAATAAACCTCTCCTTATTTTACCTATTACATTATTATATATTATAATATTATATATAGCTTTATTATTAATTTATAAGAAAATCTATCTGTATTAAAATGCTACTTTATTTATAGGGAAAGAGCAGAATAATAAATTACTTTTACCTATAATTCTTACTATATTATATTACTGATACCTAAGGATCTTTATTAATTTTAGTATAGTAAACTAAAATATTTACTATATTATCTTATATTATTTAGGTAAAGCTTATACCTTAAGTATCCTAGATTAATTTTTCCTATTACTTAATTTAGCTAAGGAGGTTATAGAGACCAGGAAGGTAATCTGAAAGCTTATTTCTATTTATAGTATAGTTATCCCAGGCTACTGTTAGTTAGAAGTAATTTAGTAAAAACTCTATTACTATAATACCTTCTAGTTTAAATTAGTAAGGAAGTTTATCTATTAGTAGTTTATAGTTAATATTAAAGTTAGCAGGCTATTCTTTATAGATACTAGCTTAAAGAGGAAGCTAATTATTATAGGTTCTTAAATATTCTTAATAGAATTAGCTTCTGGAAGATATTATTAGTAGTAGCTTTATTCTTATCTTTAGATCTGGAAGTAAGTAGAAGGCTTTAAGCTTTATAAGTTATTAGTAGTATTAATTAATATCCAGAGTGTAGGTATTATTAGAAGTAGGTAATTTTATTAAGTTTATAATATTATAAAGGAAAGTTATTACTTAGTAGATAAAAGCTAGAGAGAAAGTTAAGAAAGTAATATAAAGGTAATTTATAGATCTAAACTGTAAGATTAATAAAGTCTGTAATAGTAGAAGTATTTATTAAAGTAAATATTTTAGTAGGTTTGGGAAGTTAAGAATATTAATATTAATATTAAGAGAGAAAGTTAAAAACTTATTAGAGAGTGAAGATATTTAGTTAAATAGCCTGTAGGCTTATAAATATATAGTTTTTAACTAATTTACTTAAGAAGTATTATCTTTCCTTTAGATAAAAGAATTTCTTCCTTATAACTAGCTAGGTTTTTAGTAACTTACTAGCTGTAACTATATATTTATTATAATAAGATATATAAAAATATCTCTTCTAACTCTTACCTACTTAATTTTTCTTCCTTATTTATAACTTTCTAACTTCTATTTTACTTTATTTATAATTAACTTTCTTCTATTATATTTTAATATAATTACCTTATCCTAAGTAAGAATATTAATATCTCTTACTTATATAAACTTAGGAAACTAAGTACTCTCTATATAATTTATAATATTAGCTATTCTATATTTTAGAAACTAGTAAGTAATTTATATCTATAAGTTATAATTCTATTAGTTAAGCTAATAGTAAGTTTCCTATTTATTTAGTGTTTCTTTATAAGCTAACTAATTATTAGGTAATTACTAGTCTTATATTTCTATATCTTATTATTCCTCAGAATAAAGACTTTAAGGTTATATTTATATCTTAGCTTCAGCTTAATAAGAATTCTTAAGTTATATAGATAATATTTTAGTATATCCTTATAGGTAACTAAGATTATAAGAAAGTCTATTTATATACTATAGAGATATTTATATTCTACTATTGAGTTTTTATTTACTAGAATATTATTTTTTCTGATAACTTATAAATTTAAAATATTCTCAGTTAGCTAGCTACTATATATAGTCTTTTTATCTAGAGATATAGTGGTTGGAATATAGTATCTTATAGTTACTATAAAGAGTAAGTTTATATTATATATAATAATAAAACTAGCTCTTAAGTCTGTAAATTCTATTTTAAGTATACTTTTCTTCCTGAAACTCTTTATACTAATTACTTCTTTTATGAAACTTAAGGAATCTATACTTTTAAGTATATTAGAGTCTGATAGTAATAGGACTATAGTTATATAGATCCTAATAATACTTATTAGCTAAGTAGGGAATATAATAGCCGCCTTATACTTAAGTCTAAAATTCTTTAGAGTTTTGAGAAAACTAAAATAGTAGAAGTAGTTTATCTTAATTTTCCTTATCTCTTTAATATTATTTTTCCTAAGTAAAAGAAGATCTATAATATTCCTGATACTATATTTATATATATTACTTATATTTTTATATAAAAGCCTCCTCTCTAGTTTCCTTAAGATAAGCTATTTTCTTAAATCTAAAGTAATATTAAGATATAGTAAGAAACTATAGTTACTTAGTAGGGAACTTTTAGTTAAGGTGTAGAGAAATAAAGGAAATACTGAAATAAAGGAAATATTAAACATATAATAAATTTATAAATATAAATAGAAATTAATCTCCTAACTGTTTTTATTCTTTAATAAATTTTCTTGAATATATATTTCTCCCCTTATAATTAAATAAATATTTCTATTTTATAAAGAAAAGATAAGAAGACTTTAGCTATTACAGTCTAAAGTTAGCTTTTAACTATTTAAAATAATAAAAATAGTTAAATAGTAATATTACTTCTATAGTTTTTCTTTCTAAAGCTTAGAGAAATACCCCAGAATCTAAGATTTCTAATTCTAAAATAGAAGAAATAGAATTCCTATAAAATGTAAAATAGGAAAGAAAATATAAATAAAACTGTTCTATAAACCTATAAATTAATATAAGAATATTTTAGATACTAATAGGTTAGAAATCTGGATCTTAAAGTAATAATTCAAAATATATCTTTCTCCTCTCTGGATTTAAATCTGGAAGAAAAATCTTAAATATAGAATTGTTTAATATTAAATTAGTAATCTTTCTAATACTTAAGAGATATACTTTTCTATAAGTTAGTAATATAATATTATCATTATTATCACTTTTACTAAAAATTATAAATTCCTCTATATTTTCTTCCTCCTTAATAACTATTAGTTTTCTTTTAGCTGGAAAGACTCTCTCTAGTTTTAACTTTAGTTTAGATCTATATATATCTAGATTAGTAGATTCCTAGTATCCAGCTGATATTTAAATAAACTTTAATAGATAATTTCTACTATAAGTTAAACCTTAAATCTCTTCTCTAGATAGAATTACTAATTTATATAAGAAAGAATCCAATATATATAGTAATATATATAAAAACTTAGTTTATTAGTGTTTAGGCTTACATTTTAATAACTTATTAATAGCTTACTTTATATTATAAATTAATATAAAATTCTTAAGTTTTAGTCTATTCTCTTAAAAGATATTAGGTTAATAAGTATTAAAACTATTAGCTACTTTCTTATATTAGTCTGTAATTATCCTTACAGTATTCTCTCTATTTTTCTCTAGCTAAGTAAATATCCTAATCTATAGTTATAATTCCTCCTTCTTTATTCTTATTAATACTTAGTTTAAAACTCTCTATATAGATATTAGTATCTTAATTAGTATAATTACCTTATACTTATATTTAAGGTAGAAGGAAATATACTTTATTAAAGTTTAAACTACTATCTAATCTATTAATAATACTGTAGGTAGTAGAAAGTAAGGATCTTTATTACTATTCTCTACTATCTATACTAATAAAGTATAGGTAATTAGCTAGTAACTAACTTTAATAATTCTATTAGTCTGTAAGTTATAAGTAGAAGTAATCTATCACTTTATATTATACTACTTATTAAATTTAATAATATATTATTTATTCTTAGAGCCACTATTAATATTAAGTATATTATAGAGACTATATTATATAATAACTTTTTCCTATAAGAATTTTATAATAGTTTTTAATATTGTTTTATTTAGCTATTACACCTCTAGCTATTCTGTAAAAGTATCTCTAGCTTTAATAAAATACTATTTACTTACTTTCTAAATATCTAAATTAATATAGCTAAATAGATACTCTTATAAAGTTATAAAGCTGTGAAATTTACTAGTATATTAGGCTTAATATAATTAATAGTCTGGATAATTATCTACTATTTTATAAACCTCTCTATATATACCTATTTAGTAGTATTAGTTAGTTAGTTTATAAAAAACTACTTCTTAGCTATAATACCTATTTTTATTATATACTGCAGTAATAAGCTTCTAATAAATTATAGAATTATCTTCTACTTACTATAGTATCAGCTTATATAGGGTCGCTTTAGTAAAAAGTAGTTAATTATATAGTTAAAAAGTTAATATCTTATACCTAAAGGCTCTAAAATAAGTTAGGTTAATACTAAGTAGCCTCTTTAGAGTTACTAAATAGTAAGTAATCTACTGAAATGTATATAACTAAGTCTGTAAATTACTTAATATAGCACTAGAAAGTATTAATTCTAAATTTATATTACTACTAGTAGCTAAAACAATATTTATATTAAAAGCCTCCTTAATATATTACCTATTACTAAAGGAATAAGTTTTATTAAAGAAAGCTTAAGTGTTTATATCTATAAAGAAAATTTACTTATTAATCTAATTATTAATATCTTCTTCTCCTATATTATTAACTTTATTAGAGAGCCCGGAAGATTTCTGAGATAATCTATCAGCTACTAAGTTTACTATTCCACTAATATAATAGACTCTAAAGTTAAATATCTATATTTAAGATATCTAGTATATAATAAGAACTTCTGGAAGATCTAAAGCTATATTATTAGGTTAAGCTACTAGTATTTCTATATCTATCTCTAGTAAAAAATACTAACTATATAAATAGTTATAAATCTACTTTAAGGTTTTTAATATATCTTAAAGTTTTTTCTTTCCTATATTATAATTAAGTTTTAGGTTTATAAATAAACCACTCTTATAGTAAATAATAGTTTTCTTCTATTTAATAAATTATCTAAAAACTATATTCCAGCTAGTTCTACTAATATTTACTACTAAATAAATCTAACTTTCCTCTTAATTATAGTTAATAGAAATAAGTATAAAAGTACTATAAAGTTTATCCTATAGCTAGCTTATTACTATCTTCTGAAAGTTAAGTTATTAAAAAAGAATATTCTTCTTAAGTAAGTTATTAAGTAACTAAGTAATAGTAGAATAATCCTTCACTCAGACTTAATAAAAAGTAGTAATATCTAGAAATAAATAGACTTTAGAGATATTATAGTATATTTTCTACTTTGTAATTTTAGTAATCTTAAACTCTTTAGGCTATTAGCTATATATCCTACAGATATAACTTATAATAATAATAGTTTCCTATACTTATTGTTATTTTACTACTATAATAATATGGCTAGTAAGTTTAATATTTACTAGAATTCTATTAATATTCTGAATATACTTTAGAATATATTTATAAATACCTAGGTAATATAGGTTATCTTCTTTATTATATATTATTATTAGCTTCTTAATTATACTAGTATGTAGGAAAGTTTTATAATAGTTAGAAATTAAATTATAGAGGATCCTTATTATAATTCTTATAAACTAGATAATAAAGTTAGTATCTCCTATAGGTAAAATATGATATTTTAGTAAATCTAATAAAATTATAAATATAGTTAAGTCTCTACTTTTTAGATTAAGAGAAATCTAATTATAATTTAAGAAAATATTAAGAAGAGATAAAAGTTTATATATACTGAAATCTTCTGAGAACTTATCTACCCTAAATAGTAACTCTATATTTTAAATTATAGTACTATTAATTTTTATAGTTAAATTAATAAGTTTTATCTTACTATCCTTCTTCCTAATAAGAAAGAAAGACTTTAAGTATATAATATAACTATACTCTAGAATTTTATTCTAAATATACACTTTAAGGATCTGAATAATATTTTTAATTAGTTTGTTTAGAAATTAAGATTAATTTTACTAACTATATTTTATATAGAATAATCTTAATTATATATAGTAATACTACTAACTTAAGTAATTTACTATAATAGTTAAAGTTATAGGCTAAATTGTATTTTTATACTTTTAGAATTTCCACTAGAAATTCTTTCTCTAGTTTATATAAGTAATTTACTAAATCTATAATTTTATTTAGATATTCTGAAGTTAGATATTCCCCAGTAGTAAGTTTTAGAAACTTTAGTATAATTATATCTGTAAATTATCCCTTAGGATTATTCTTAATAATTTTCTCTACTTCTACCTATATCTTCAGTTTGTATTTAGAGTTACTCTCTAGAGGTATTCTGTTATATAGTATACTATTAACTAAGTTAATCTTCTTACTTTTTATCTTATATATTCTATTAATATCTTTAACTAATTCTCTCCATATTTTACTATTACTATATATTTAGTTATATTTAGAACGTTCTCCTCCTATTTATTAAATATAGTATTTAATATTACTACTACTTTCTAGCTTCTATAGTGTAAGTTCTTCTAACTTTTCTTTCCTCTTACTGAAATTTACTATATTGATAATTTAGGTTTATAAAGGTTATAAGGATATTTACTATTATAGAATAAGTAGTTTAGATTATATTTTCTAAGAGATATAATAATATAGTAAATCTCTTAAACGTTTAGCTTAATAACTTAGTAAACTGGAACCTTTAAAATCTCCTAAAACTTCTTCTCTAAGTTATTAATTATTATAATAACTTTTTTATTATTATTTAGCTATATTTAAACCTCTTTTAGTATTGAGTTCTGTAGCTATAGTATAAAACTCGCAAAATCTAAATTAAAGCTAGATAGTAATATATCTAACTCTTCCTCCTCCTCTTCTTTATATTAATTATCTCTTCCTATAAAATAATAACTATCCACTAATATAAGGTTATTAGTAGTAGTTACTAATTTTCCTTTCCTATAGAAAGAGAAAAACTATATATTTTTTAAATTTAGTTAAAACTACTTATATCTATAATAATATTATAGAACTTAGCTATTAAGTTAAATATATAGAATAATAATAGAATATTTAACCTATTATTTCCAGACTAAAATATATCTATAATTTAGTTTAAAGTATAATTTACTATTATTATGGTTTTAATAATAAATAGAATACCTAAAACTAAATTCTTTATAGTATAACTCTTACATATAATAAAAAATCTTATATTAGAGATATAGTAGTTATCTAACTAAATATCCTCTATTATTACTTTAGCAAAATTAGTTATATAATTAATATTAGTAATACTATAGAGACTTAGTCTTATTAGAGTTATATAGAACTATAGGTTAGCTACCTATATATACTTCTTAGAAATAATATTAATTACAGAGTTTATATTAATAATTCTATAAATGTTGGAGCCTACTGGATTTACAAATTAAATATTAACTTAGAAATATATTATAATAAAGTTATAAACTGTCGCTAAAGTTATTATTATCTGATTCACTATAGAGATAATCTTAACTATAAAGCCTACTACCTTAATATCTATATTATAACTCTATATAATATTACTAAATTAGGTTTATAAATATGTTTCCCCTATATTACTAGACGTTCCGGAAAATAGAGAAGCTGTTATTATTTATAGTTTAGTATACTTATAATTCTAATATTTTATCTATTTACAGATTACCTAACTCTACTTCCTAACTTTATTATAAAATTCTATAACATTCTTATCTATAGGAAGAAAGATACTCTAAGTCTTTTTATCACTAAAGTAACTATCTATAACTATCTTTATATACTTATAGCTAACCTAAGTATATATAGGTTAGTTATAGTAAAGTAACTTCTTAGAAACTGAAACTTACCTACTAACCTTCTTATAATAAATATAATATATAAAGCTTTAGTTTTCTTTACTAATTAAAATTACAAATATAGAGATTTTACCTTTATTATTCTTCTAAGTAGACTATTAGTAAAATAGCTTCTCTATATTAAATACTATCTCTTTATCATTAAATATAAACTTTATTATCCTTATATCCTTAAATATCTATATAGTTACAGGCTCTTAGTATATAGTAATTAGGTTTATAAATATAGTAGTTTTTAGCTTATATAAGGTATATAGTAAATAGTAGTTATTAGTTAGCTTTATTCTTTCTACTATTTTAACCTCTTTAGAAGTAATCCTTATCTAAACTTTTTCTGAAACTATATTAATATACTCTACTAATATAAAGCTAACTACTATAATATCTAGAACTATATAAATATCTTCTATCTAACCTCCTCTTCTCTCTAATACTAACTAGCTTCTCTATAGAATTTTTATAAAGGTAAATATTATTAATTAAGTTTAAGTAGTTTAGCATTTATTCTGAAACCTAACATTAGTAAACTACTATTATACCTCACTCTAGTTATATTATTATAGTAGGCTCTAGAAGTTAGTATATTAAATTTACCTATAAGATAATATTAATAACGCTACTAGAAACTACTGAAGCCTCTTAGTAATAAAGACAAAAACTATCTTATAGTTAGGTTAGTTACTAACTTACTTATTAAAAATCATATTACTTTTAATTCTTTCTAGACTCTAGTGAATCTATCTAATATAATAGTAGTAATTAAGTATATTAAAATAATAGATATTTTTAGAGATATATTATAAAAGCTATTAGTATTTAAGCTTCTAGTAGCTATTTATTCAATATTAGTAATATAGTAAGGAAATAGTTAGTATAAATTAATTCTAATATTTATTATTCTGAAAACTAGATTAATTCTGAAATCTATCTTCTCTTCTCCTAAAACGCTAGCTTCTATAGATATTACTATATTAAACTACTGAATCTATAGTATAAATTATATAATTATTATAGCTACTTAGCTTAATAGTATATAATTCTACCACTAAGCTTTAAACCTCTCTAAAGCTATTTATAAGCTTCTGTAAGCTAGCTTCTATTTTAGTAATAGTTATTTAGTTAAAACTTAGGTTTTTAAATTAGCTTAAAAGCTACTTACTATTAGAACTAAGTTTATCTATAACTATATTAGCCTTTTTAGTAGCTTTTATAATCTTTAACTAGAAGACTATATTTATAAAAGTTACTAAATTTCTTATAGAAGCTAGCTAACTAGTTAATTACTTAAGGAGGGTTTAGTTACCTACCTATTAAACTAGTAAATACTTAAAAGAATACTAAAATACCTCAACTAATTAAGGAATCTTACAGTAAAAGTTCCTAGTAATCTCCTTAAGGAATTAAAGTGGAAGTTAATATAGAGAGATATAGATAAAATTAATATTAAGTAAAATAATATTCCTATAGATTCTTACTTTCTCTTAAAAGTTATTTATAGTAGTTAGGTAATTAACTACTCTAGATAAGTTATTAGAAGCTAAATTAATATTATAGCTTATAATATAAAGTTCCTTATTAGAATTACAGTTAGCTATAAAGTTTATAATATTATAGATACTTATTACAGTATTTCTAGCTACCTATTAAGTAAGTTTATTAGCTATTATAACTTTAATAATATACTTATACTATATATAATAATAAAAAGAGACTTTATTAACTATCTTACACTCTAGCTTATATAATATCTTAAATATAGTTTTATAATTATCTAGAAAGTTAGAAATATTATTATCTATAAGCTTAGGGATATTCTCAGACTAAGAAACTATCTTTATTATTATTAGTTAGGCAGACTGAAGTTTAGAGAGTATTATAAAATTCTTTATAATTATTAAATAATTAAGTAAAATATTAGAAACCTTAGAGGCAGATACTTAATAACCTTAGTTTATATTATAATTAGATAAAAATATATTATCTAATTCCTTTAGAGTATTTATTATATAGAGTTAGATTTTCTTAAAGACTAAACTATTTAAAGAGGAACTAGTAGTAGTTAGTTAGGAAAGCTTAGAAATCTTCCCCTTATTAGTATTAAACTATTTAGTAGTTATTATAGTAATTATTATAATTTTAGTTAGTTTTTAATGATTAGTATATAGTAATAAAGTGAATTTTAATATTATATAAGAGGGTAGTTACCTTAATTAAAACTAATCTTTCTAATATTCTCTTTCTAGATTCCGCTAAATACTTTATTCTTACTTTTATATAAAGTTAGATTTATAAATTTATTCTTCTCTTTTAGACCTTAATATTAGTAATATAAACCCATATTTTCTATAGCTTTCCTTATCTTACTACTTCTTAGTTATAATATATTATATAATATTCTTATTATTTTTCCATAATCTTTTCTATTTTATAAGTAATCTATTTCTTTATTAACTAATATCTTTTTATATTATTTAACTACTTCTTAATAAGGGTTAAGTAAGTTAATATTATTAAATCTATTAGTCTTATAAGACTTTCTTTAGCTTAATAAGCTATTTTAGATTTTCTGTTTTTATATATAGTTTTTTTATCTTCTTTATTATATTATTATAAATTAAATACTACTTTTTAGGTTAAATTAAAAACTTTACTTTATTTTATAAAAGAATGCATATATCTTTAAGTTCCCTATATTACTTTTAGGGTTTTTTATATTTCTACTAATTTATAGTTAGAATAAAGTTATTATTCTTTACTGTTTATTAATATTAAATCTATAAATAAACTTTTTATAGCTATATAGAATTTAAAACATTTTATCTGTAAATCTTAAGGTTCTTAATATTATCTAGTTAGTTAAGATAATATATTATATTATAAGTATTTAACTTTAACTTATTTAAGATAGTGTAAGAATACTTCCTTATTCTAATTTATAAGAGACTAAGAAAATATAAATCTACCTTTAGATATTATTCAAATAGACACTAGTTACTTAGGCTGGAATAACTAAAATAAATAAATAAAATAACCTTCCCTAAACCTAATCTTTCAGTAATAGGAAATAGGGGGAAACCTCTAGAAAGATATATTAAATAAAATATACTACATTTACAGATCTATAGTATAAAAGGTATCTTAATTGCAAAAGTAGTACTCCAGATTGTGAAGGGTAGTATTATGTGTGAATTCTGTATCTTCTGCCACTATCTATAAGTCTGGCGTTATAGACGTAAGCTTACAGCCTATATATATATACTACTTATATAATAACTAAAACCTATAGCTGAGGCTTAGGTTTATTATAATATATCTTAGTATATATATAATATATAAATATCTAGAATAAATAGCTTTATTAAGAATATACTACTAGTTTATTTAAAGTTATTTATATATTAATCAATAATATGCTAGTAGATAAACTTACTAAGGTATTTTTATAACTAGAATTTAAATACTTCTAATTACTTCTAAATCTCCAGAAAGTAATTATTTATATAAAGTTTCCAATTGAAGTTACTTCTGAGACTAATTATATAAGTAACTAATCTAAAGGTAATATAAATACCTAATAACTACTATCTTTCTTTATATTATTTTCCTACAAACTATATTGCTTAGTATATTTATATTTATAAATATAATTATATAAATAAATACTTTATAATATAAACTGTAAGTTTATAATATAAAAGCTAGAAACGTTA
Source organism: Colletotrichum lindemuthianum (assembly GCA_001693025.2). Classification (NCBI taxonomy): domain Eukaryota; kingdom Fungi; phylum Ascomycota; class Sordariomycetes; order Glomerellales; family Glomerellaceae; genus Colletotrichum; species Colletotrichum lindemuthianum. The sequence continues at coordinate 32,369 of MASP02000337.1, forward strand.
AATTACCCTATATAATATAAATTATAAAGAGATATAAACCTCACCTAAAAGGGTAGTAAATATATAAAATATTTTAATATCTGAAAGTATTATTTAGTTTTCTTACTTTCTATTTAGAAAGGTAACCTTATATATAAATATAATATCTTTAAATATATTAGTAATTATTAGTTATACTCTACCGTAGGGTGTATGGTAACTGTATGTAATACTATATATATGGCGGTATACTCTCTAGGGTCCACTAACTATAGGTGCCAGGCATCCAGTACCAGCCGTAGCTAAATAGTATGGTAATTAGTAAGTAATTACTATACTATAGATCTAGAGCCTTATATAACGCTATACGCTATATAATATAGTAATAATAATAACTGAAAACTAGAATACTAGTTTATATCTATATAATAAGATTATATATAGTATATAATTATCCTGATAATTAAACTAATACTAATTAGTAGTTAACCTAATTGTTATACTACTATACTACAGATTAGTAAAGTTTATTATATCAGAAGAAGTAATTACGAGAAACTATACCTAAGGTTTATATAAGGTAAAAGATTGTAAGATTTATTATTTAGATACTCCGGACCCTCCCTACCCTAGGATCTTATTAGAAGTATCTAAATTATATACTAACCTCTTACAGAAGCTATTATTAAGAAGTTAACTATATACCCTTACTTTAGTTTAAAAAAAGATACTCCCTATAGTATTATTAAAAAGTTAACAATTGCCTAAGATAGTTACTTACTAGAGTATATTCAGTAAATTCAATTACCCTCTTTAAGCTATTATTAGATTTTTTAATATTAGAGATTTATAATATCTCTAGCTTTAACTTCTTGGGAAACTTATATAGCTTCTTAAAAACTTTTCTCTTACCCCTCTCTATATAGATCCAGCTAAATTAATAATCCTCCCTTACTTCACACCCCTCTTACCTTTATAATAATATCTGAATTAACTCTTATAGGTAAAATACTTACCTAAGGTATCCTTATACCTATAATAATAGTATTATTAAGTATCCCTATCCCTATAAAACTTTATCTATACTTTAACCTAACGCTCTTTAGCTGAATTCTTAATATTAACTATAAGAATATTATAGCTGAGGACTCTATAACTATCTCTACCTATTAAGTATACTAAATATCCTTATATACTTATATAAGAATCTATAGCTTAAAGTTTCTCTAAATATTCTAAAGTAACTTTAAGAAGTAGCTTATAATAATATAGTAACTTATAAGTATATATATAGTTTACTATTTTAAAGATTATCTTATAGTATATAGTGTTAAAGTGGAAATAGATAGTAATTAAGTTTTTATAGTTATCTACTAACTAACTTAGCAGAAGAAGTTTACTTTATAAACTTATAATAAGATTACTAACCTTCTGAAATACTATACTACTATTAAGAGTAACCTCAAAAGGTATCCTAAGTAAATTAATAATCTTATACTGAAGAAGTTAGATTTTATATTACTTTTCTATAATATCTAACTAAAAATCGAAAATACTATAGTAGTAATACTCTCACTATAAGTAGTGGAAGAAGAATACCTACTATTAAACTAGCTAGCTTATATATATATATAGCTTTAAGTGAGAGACTTCTATTATAACTGTTAGTCTTACTAGCTTCTTATTTAACCATTTTAAAGCCTCTCTAATATTAAGAGGATTACTAAGACTATAGCTGAAACTAACTTAAGTATTATAAATATTCCCTATATATTACTACTACTACCTCTTTTAATAATATATTTATTAAGTATACTACAGACCTTATGAAGCTATATAATAAGAGTATAAAATATAATAGAAGTCTCTATAATATCCTTAAATTAAAGATCTATATATTCTATAATTACTACTTTAAGCTTAATATCCTACAGTATATATAGATAAAGTTCTTTTTAATTATACTTAAAGATAATATTCTTAAGTTCTATTTTAACTACTTAAGTAACTTAAATATTAACCTTATATTTAACTAAATAGTCTAATAGGTTAAGAATTATTTTGAGAAAAATAAGAATTAGTAGCTTTACTTCTCTAACTAGTAAAATACTACCTTTTAAAATATTATTACTAAGAACTCTAATAAAAGTAAAAAGAAGGTTCTTAAGCTTCTAATCTTAAAGTTTACATATATCTAAAAAGTCTTCCCAGCTAAAATCTAAATAGATAATATTCTCTACCTCTAGCTTATAAGTATATATTATAATATATTAAAATATTAATTAGCTTTCTTTAGCTTTATAGTAACCTTCCAGAGTCTCTAGAATTAGTTATAATCTTCTATAAATAATATCTTATTAATCTAAAAAGTATAATATTAATAAGATAATAAAGATAACTACTAGAGGGTAGCTAGAAACTAATTTTAGATTAACTATATATATAACTTACCTTAAGGTAACCTTTAAGATTATAGTTATACTTCTATATATATATAGCTTTACGCTCTAGGCGGCTATTACTTACTTTTGATACTTATATATAGCTATATTAATTAAAAGTACTATATATATAGTAAATTTAGTTATTAGTCTATAAGGTATACTCTTAAGAAGAGATATAATTTATATAATAAGTATAAGTTAACTACTAACTTTAAGGTATACTCTATAGTAGTATACTAAGTTTTCCTTATAAGCTATAAAGATATTAATAACCTTAATAATAATAACCTTAAAGTTTTACTAGAGGTTGATATTAATAAAAATATTATTATATAATACTAAATAGATATTAACCTTAAGGAAAACTATTCTGTAGAATTTACTCTAGAGATATTCTTTATATTATTTTATAGTAAGAAGCTTATTATCCTTAATAAAAGTAAAACTACTAGAATCCTCTAAAATTAGGTAATAGTCTATACTCTCACTAAAAATATTATTACTAATAGTAAACTTACAGATAATATTATTATTTCTATATATATCTTTATACTTAAAAGCTATTATTTAAATACTATATTTTAAGATATTCTATTTAACTTATATACTACTAACTTCTTAACTACTAAATACTTCCAGTTTACTATATTAAAGTAGTTAGTTATTCCCTCTATTATTTTTATATTTCTATAAGGTAAACTAGTTACTATATACTTTAGAGAAGCTACCTCTATTATAATATTTAGAATAGTTAATATATTTATACTACTTAATATTATTATATTTTATATAGTCTCTTATAATATACTCTTTCTCCTCTATCTTACAGATAGAGATTACTTTAATATTATATTTAATACTATCTACAATAAGCTCCACTAAAGTAAAAAAATTATACTGATTATTTAAGAATAGAAATATCTATAGATATTTCTTAATAAAGAGAGAATAATTACCTCTATATATTTTATAGAGATAGAGATATAGAGACTCTACTGCTGCTTTAGATACCTAGCTATAGTATACCTCTATAATATCCTTACTAAAGTGGAATATTTAGTTAAGTAGTATACTCTTAAGGCTCTTAAGAGATACTACTACTATTACTAAATATATAATATAGCTTCCTTATAATTTTATTTTACTATTTAGAGTAATATTAATTTTAACTTTAAGATTATTAATAATATTATCTATATTAATAACTATAATATACTCTATATTATTAACATTACTATAGTATTTAACGCCACTTGATTTTTACCTAACCTATTAGTAAAAATAACATAGAAGGCTTTTAAGGTATATTAAATTAATATATACTAAAATCCTCCAGATTTTATTATTACTAACATAAGTATAGTTTTTTAATCTCAAACCTTTAGATTAGAGGTAAAAACTATAGAATTAATAGTTTATATTATATTTATTAAGGTATATAATAGTATCAGTAAAGTTAAGTATTACTATATACTTCTCTACTATATATATAAGATTTACTATATAGAGCTTCCTACCACTACTTAAGAAATATCTCTTTAGGTAATATATAAAGTAATTAATAATACTACTAGTCTGAATAGCTTTATATCTATACTATTTACTTTTAGAGTATACTTACACCTTACGGAAAATTCAGCTTCCTCTCTAGATATTATTACCTAAACTTAAGTTATATATAAGGTTATAGAGGAGGTCTGCTGTAAGTATACTAAATATACTAATAATACTACTTTAGTAATATATAATAACTTTAATACCTCTTTTATAATAACTTTTCTACTCTAGACTTTTATATATATATAGTAAGAGAAAAAAGGCTAGTAAGGACTATACTCTCTTATTACTACCTATAGTGAAACTTATTGTCAGTTACACTATACTATAGGATATATAGTAACTATACGTACTGCTACGTATATAGCGGCATACCCTCTATAGCCTACTAGCTATAGGTGCCCAGCATCCAGCGCCAGCCGTAGCTAAATAGTATAGTAAGTAGTAAGCAATTGCCACACTATAGATCTAGAGCCTCATATAACGTTACACGCTATATAATATAGTAATAATAATAACTAAATATTAGAATATTAGTTTACATCTATATAATAAGATTATATATAGTATATAATTATCCTAATAATTAAACTAATACTAATTAGTAGTTAATCTAACTATTATACTACTATACTGTAAATTAGTAAAGTTTATTATACTAAAAGAAGTAATTGCGAAATTCTATACCTAAGGTCTATATAAGGCGAAAGATCGTAAAATTTATTATTTAGATACTTTAGATTCTTCCTACTCTAGGATCTTACTAGAAGCCTCTAATTATATACTAACCTCTTAGGAAGACTATTATTAGGAAATTGAAATTTATATCTTTACCCTAGTTAAATTAAGATACTTCCCACAGTAATACTAAGAAGTTTAAATTCACACTCTTATTATTACCTACTGGAGTATATTTAGCTAATATTATAACCCTCCTTAAGTAATACTAAACTTCTTTAATATTAGAGATTTATAATATCTCTAGTCTTAACTCCTTAAGAAACCTATATAGCCTCTTAAAAACTCTTCTCCTACTTCTCTCTATATAAATCCAGCTAAATTAATAATCCTCCCTTACCTTATATCTCTCTAGCCTTTATAATAAAATTTAAATTAAACCCTTTAGGTTAAATATTTACCTAAAATATCCCTATATTAGTAATAACCTTACCCTCAGGTATCCCTATACTAATAAAGATCTCTCTTTACTTAAACTCAAAATATTTTAAATAGATCTAAAAAATTAACTATAACTTTATTACAGTAAATAACACCAGTAAGATTAATATATATCTAGAATACTAACTAGCTTTTTATATCTAACTGAAGCTCTACAGCTAAAAGCGTTTTTAAATATTCTTAAATAATTTTATTAAATAGCCTAAAATAATATAGTAACTTAGTAATACTAATATAGTCTACTACTTTAGAGACTATCTTATTATCTATAATATTAAAATTAAACTAAATAGTAACTATCTATACTTAGTTTTATATCAGGTTACTTAGTAAAATAATTTTACCCTATAGATCTATCTAGAAATTAAGAATTTTTACTACTATTTTCCCCTATTAAAAAAGAACCTTCAGAAGTTTCCATAATAGCTAGATAATCTTATAATAGCTAAGTAGTATATTCTATTATCCTTCTATAAAATCTAACTAAAAGCTAAAAACTTAGTATAAATAATACTTCCGCTATAAGTAGTTAAAAAAAGATACCTACCACTAATTTAGCTAACCTATATATCTATAACCTAAAGTGAGAAATCTTTATTCTAACCCTCAGTCTTACTAACCTTCTATTCCTCTATATTAAAGTCTCTCTAATAGTAAGAGAACTACTAAAACTATAACCAGTAGCTACCTAGATAGTATAAACACCCCCTATAAGCTAACCCTACTATCCCTTTTAATAATATATCTACTAAATATACTATAGACCTCATAGAACTATATAATAAAGATATAAAATATAGTGGAAGCCTCTATAATATTCTTAAGTTAAAAATCTATATATTTTACAATTACTACTTTAAGCTTAATATCCCCCAGTATATATAGGCAGAACTCCTTTTAATTATATTTAAAAATAATATTTTTAAATATTACTTTAACCACTTAAGTAACTTAAGTATTAACTTTATATTTAACTAAATAGTCTAGTAGGTTAAGAATTACTTTAAGAATAATAAGAATTAATAGTTTTACTTCTCTAACTAGCAAAATACTACTTTGTAAATTATTATTACTAAAAGCTCTAATGAAAATAAAAAGGAAGCTTTTAAGCTTCTAATCTTAAAGCTTATATATATCTAAAAAACTGTAAGGATATAGTCCCCTATAGCCTGTATAGAGAACCGGAATAGCTAGAATCACGTAACCAATAGGGCTTGAGGCTACTATAGGATAAAAGCCTCTTATAGCTACTACCAGTTAGCCCACTAAGTTGAAATCTTATAACCTATAGAGACCTACCTTTTACTATTTACCCTTCCCTTACCTAAACCTTTAGCCACACTCTTACAATTTTTTAACTTCTACCTCTCTGAGGAGGCAAGACTGGGGTTTCAGTAATAGCTTTATTACGACGAACGCCTGCTGACCGCTCGGCGACCGCATCAAGAATAATAACGCCCTAAGTTATAACCTCCGAAAATTTAGCCTCCGAAAATACGGCTCCTGAAAACGCACCTTCCGATAATACGCCCTCCACTGGCGAGCGTATAGTGACCTCTATACTAACTATATTAATATAAGCGGCTGAAGTAAGTAATATAGCCACTAGTAACTTAAGTAATATAGTAATAGTAACTATAATAATATTTATATACCTTCTTAAATAGTAATCTTTATTTATAGAGGCTATAATAGACTGGATATCTAATATTATACTATCAGTAAGCTTAATGCCGTTATTACTAGCCCCCTCAGTAGCTTATAAATATTAAGACTACTTAAGATCTCCTAGCTACTCCTATAGCTTTCTTTATAAGGATACTACTTTATATAAAATTAAGGATTAGCTAATAGTAGTTTAAAATAGCTATACTCTACAGCTAGAGACCTTAAAGATATAAAAAATTCAGTAGGTTATAACTAAACTATTATATAGCCTACAGACCCAGTAGTGTAACTACTATTACATCTTACCAGACCCTTTATAGGCTAACTTTACAGTATTCGCTCGCCGCTTATTAACTAACCTTACCTTATAAGAATTATACCTCTATAGTATACTTCACACACTTCAGTATAATAAATAGATATCCCCACTAAAGTTTTACATTAAATAGTTAGCAATCTATAGGTCCCTAGGAACTATTAGATTAGAAATATCTTAACCTTATATATTTACCTTCTTCTACTACCTTAAAGCTAGAATATAGAGACACCTATAATATCAGAAGTTTAATAACTAGCTACTGAAAGCTATAGCTCTAGCAGCTAAATACCTCTAGGAGATATTATAGCCCCACAAGGATACCTCAAGCAGTATTATCGGAAGGGTTACTAACTATAATACTACTACTAGCTTAGTATATATACGCCGCAAAATAGTTAATAAGTTAACTCTAGCTAAGAAGCTCCACCTTAAAGTTTAAATATATAAGATCTATAGTAAGTTAGGCTATTTAATAGCTACTTATTACTAAAATAAGTTCTATATATACTACTAGAAACCTAGCTACTTTATAAGGATTTACTGTAACTACCTAGCTACTAAGAGTTTACCGCTAAAAAAGCCTCAAAGTTATACTAAGTCTGAAGCTGGAAGACTACTAAAGTGTAGCAGTAGTAGCTTCTTTCCGGAAGCAAAATAACTAGCGAATATCTACCTATACCTTAATAGCTTAATTAGTCACGGGAAGCTTTATATACCTAATCCGCTATAGGATACCTCAGGAAGAAGAAGTTAGATATTCTAATATTTACCTAAAGATATCCAGTTAATATACTAAAGAGGTCAGACATCCTAGTAATTACCTCAAGATATCTAGTTAATACACTAAAGCCTTATAAGTTAATATATTCACAGGGAAGCCTCACTGAGAGGTTATCAACCTCTCAGGTTAATATACCCGTGGGAATATCGCAGGTTAATACACCTATAGCTTCAATCTCTTCTCTTAATTACTTAAATCCGTTGTTTAACTATTATCTTCACTATTATTTTCAATTATTATCTTAACTATTATTTTAACTGTTATTTTATATTCAAACTTAGCATTACCAGCGAACGGTCAGCAAAGTCATATATTAAAAATATGCGACTATATAGCATTTATAGGTTTTGGGGGCTAAAGCTTCTGAAGGGGGGGATAATTATAAGGATATAGTCCCCTATAGCCTATATGGAGAACCGGGATAGCTAGGATCACATAACCAATAGGGCTTAAGACTACTATAAGATAAAAGCCTCTCATAGTTACCACTAGTTAGCCCACTAAGTTGAAATCTTACAACCTACAGAGACCTACTTTTTACTATTTACCCTTCCCTTACCTAGGCTTTTAGCTACACTCTTACAAAAACCTTCCCTACTAAAATCTAAATAGATAATACCTTCTACCTCCAGCTTATAAATATATACTATAGTATATCAGAATACTAGTTAACCCTCTTCAGCCTTATAGTAATATTCTAAAATCTTTATAACTATTTATAATTCTCTATAAGTAATACCTTATTAATCCAAAAAGTATAATATATATAAGATAATAGAGATAACTACTATAAAGTAGCTAGAGACTAATTTTAAACTAACTATATATATAACTTACCTTAAGGTAATTTTTAAGATTATGATTATACTTCTATATATATATAGCCTCACACTTAAGGTAGCTACTATCTACCTTTAATATCTATATATAGCTATACTAATTAAAAATATTATATATATATAGTAAATTCAGTTATTAATATATAAAATATATTCTTAAAGAGAGATATACTTTATTTAATAAATATAAGTTAACTACTAACCCTAAGGTATACTTTATAGTAGTATACTAAACCTTTCTTATAAGCTATAAAAATATTAATAACCTTAATAATAATAGCCTTAAAGCTCCACTAGAGGTTAATATTAATAAAGATATTATTATATAATATTAAATAAATATTAACCTTAAGGAAAATTACTCTACAGAATCTGCTTTAGAGATATTCTTTATATTATTTTATAGTAAGAAGCTTATTACCCTTAATAAAGGTAAAATTACCAGTATCCTCTAAGATTAGGTAATAGTTTATATTCTTACTAAAAATATTATTACTAGAAGCAAACTTACAGATAATACTACTACTCCTATATATACTTTTATACTTAAAAGCTACTACTTAAATACTATATTTTAAGATATTCTACTTAACTTAAATACTGCTAGCTTCTTAACTATTAGATACTTCCAGTTTACTATATTAAAATAATTAGTTATTTCCTTTATTATCCTTACGCCTCTATAAGGTAAACTAGTTATAATATACTTTAGAGAAGCTACCCCTATTATAATATTTAGAATAGTTAATATACCTATACTACTTAATATTATTATATTTTATATAATTCCTTATAATATATCCTTCCGTCTCTATCTTATAGATATAGATTACTTTAGTATTATATTTAATAATATTTATAATAAGCTTCGCTAGAGTAAAACGATTATATCTATTATTTAAAAATAAAAGTATCTATAAATACTTTTTAATAAAAAGAAAATAATTACCTCTATATACCTTACAGAGAAAGAGATATAGAAACTCTACTACTATTTTCAATATCCAGCTATAATATACCTCTATAATATCCTCACTAAGGTAGAATATACAGTTAAATAGTATACTCTTAAGAATTTTAAGAGGAATTACTACTACTATTAAATATATAATATAACTTCCTCATACTTCTAACTTACTATTCAGAGTAATATTAACTTTAACTTTAAGATTATTATCAATATTATCTATATTAATAACTATAATATACTTCATATTATTAATACTACTACAGTATTTAACACTACTTAATTTTTACCTAACTAATTAGTAAAAGTAATATAAAAAGCCTTAAAGTATATTAAATTAATATATACTAAAATCCTCCCAATTTTATTATTACTAATATAAATATAACCGTTTAATCTGAAAACTTTATATTGAAAGTAAAAACTATAGAATTAATAGTTTATATTATACTTATTAAGATATATAATAATATCGGTAAAATAAAGTATTACTATATACTCCTACGCTATATATATAAGATCTACTATATAAAACTTCCTACTACTACTTAAGAGATATTCCTTCAGGTAGTATATAGGGTAATTAATAATACTACTAACCTAAATAGCCTTATACTTATACTACTTATTTTTAGAGTATACCTACATCTTACAGAAGATTCAGCTTCCTCTCTAGATATTATTACCCAGACTTAAGCTATATATAAACCTATAGAGAAGGTTCACTATAAGTATACTAAACACACTATTAATACCACTTTAGTAATATATAATAACCCTAATACTTCTTATATAATAACTCTTCCACTTTAGACTCTTATATTTATATAGTAAAAGAAAAAGAATTAGTAAGAACTATACTCTCTTATTACTATCTACAGTAAAACTTATATTCTTAAGCTACCTTATAGCTCTCAAGAGTTTCAATTAATAGCTATAAAATAATATTTTAAAAATAATAAGTAAAAATTAATAGTAATATAGCTAAAGTTATAGCTTTATAAAAGCTAGTATTTATAGCTTTATATACTAACCCTCAGTAGAGCTAAGAATCTCTAAATAACCTACTAGTAAATAGAAATTTATAATTTTATACAGCTACTCTAATTTTATCTATAGCTATTACTAAAGCTTTAAATATATAGCTAATATTTTATATTATCTCTATCTTAAGGAAGAATAATATCCTCCTCTCTCTAGGAGTTAGTAATATACTATAAGTAATATATAAACCTTACATTCAGCTAGAAGCTTTAAGTTATATAACCTATAAATATATAGTTAGTTTACTATCTCTAAAATTCAACTAAGAGGCTTATTTTATAGTATATCTTACAGCTAAGAGGTAGTTAAATCTAATATTCTTACTTACTCTCTATATAAAAAGTATATTTATAATATCTAGCCTACTATTCAAAAAGTTAATTAAAAAGAAAATTAAGAATATTATTATTGATAATATTATTAAGATTATTTAATATAATCCTATTCTCTATAAACATTATAAATATTTTAAGTTTTATATTATTAATAAAGTTAAGAATAAGAACACTAATAAGATATATAAGAAGTTAAAACTTATAATTTAAGACTTCAGAAACTATAGTAAACTTAAGATTTTAATATAATTACTAATAATCTAATATAGCAGTTAGTAGTTAATTCTAGCTATAATCCTAACTCTCCTTAAATATAAAAGTATAATAATATAGCTTTATAATATTACTTAACCTTATATTTAAACTAAAATAAAACTTATAAAATATATTATAGCTAAACTACCCTCACACCTTAAAAAATAATATCCTCTAAACTTAATAAGAATTATTATTAAGTTATTTTACAGCCTTACTAAAGCTAGCACCTACTAATAAATAACTTACTTTATATAGTATAAAAAGAAATTATAAATAGAAACTTTAATATATAACTTATACCTCCTTATCTAACATACTTAAGATAATATCTTCAGCCTTATTAGTATACAGACTAATAATACCCTCAGCCTTTCTAATATAATATTCTCTTACTAAAAAAATAAGAAACTTAAAAAAACTATATTTAAAGTAAAGCCTAAGATTATACTTTCAGAGACTATACTCTTTATATTTAATAGAAGTATCCTATTAATCTATAGTAATTACCTCTACCCACACTAAAAGCACTAAAGGTAAAAGCTAGCCCTTATTAATATATATACTACACCTAAAATACTTAAGAAAGTATATATTAAATAATATATATATAATATATACCTTACCTCTATATACTAACTAGAAACCCTATTTAACCTCTTATATACAGTATAAAAGTAATAACCCTTAAGTAATAATACCACTATACTTAATAAATAGCTTAAGTAGCAAATAAAATATCTTAACTAAAGTCTTAACTTTATACTACTTAACCTCTCTAAGATATACTTTTACATTTTTATTAATAGCTTTTTTACAAATAATATTAATATCTCTTCTTAACTGAAATTCATAATAATCTTAAGCTAAAAAACTATTACTAATAATAGCTAGTTTAATCTCTATAGTAACCTTATATACTACTTATCTACTAAAAGTAGGAGAATTACTAGAAATATACTTACCTCAGAAATCTATATTATAGTAACTAATACAGACTTTATCTATATTATAGCTATATTACTTAAGAAAATCCTTAAGTATTAAAAGCTCCCTTAAATTCTAACTATTATATATACTAACTTATACTTACTTTATAAATACCTTATAAAGCTTAATACTACTAAGGAGAAGCGCCTAATAATTAATATTATAGTATTAAGGTAGTTATATAAGTATTATAAACTCTATAAAATATAGTAAATTAATAAAGATAATAATATTACTTATATCTTTATAAAAAGCACTCCAAACCACACCCTCAAGAGATTTATTAATTTAAACTATATAACTATATAAATAGAGAAATAGGTAACTCAAGTAAAATAGATAAATAGGTATTTGGATATTATTTAGGTAAAAGATATAAATTACAAAAAATATTATTTTTCATATAAATAGATAGGCACCAGGGTATATAATAAAAAGAAAAGTTACTAAGATTAGTTACACTATACTATAAAGTATATAGTAACTATATATACTACTATATATATAGTAGTATATTCTCTATAGCTTACTAGCTATAGATACCCAGTATCCAGCGTTAGCTGTAGCTAAATAGTATAGTAAGTAGTAAGTAATTACTATACTATAGATATAGAGCCTTACGTAGCGCTACATACTACGTAATATAGTAATAATAACAACCGAATACCAGAACACCAGTTTATATCTATATAATAAGATTATATACAGTATACAATTACCCTAACGATTAAACTAACACTTATATTTTTAAGTTACCTTATAGCTTTTAAGAGTTTTAATTCATAACTATAAAATAATATTTTGAAGATAATAAATAGAAAACTAATGATAATATAGCTAAAACTATAATTTTATAAAAGCTAGTATTTATAGCTTTATATACTAACTTTTAGTTAAGCTAAGAATTTCTAAGTAACCTACTAGTAAATAAAAACCTATAATTCTATATAGTTACTCTAATTTTATTTATAGCTATTTCTGAGGCTCTAAATATATAGCTAATATTTTATACTACCTCTATCTTAAAAAATAATAATATTCTTCCCCCTTAAGTAGTTAGTAATATACTATAAGTAATATATAAACTTTAGTTTCAGCTGGAAACTTTAAGTTATATAATCTGTAAGTATATAGTTAGTTTACTACCTCTAGAGTTTAATTAAGAAGCTTATTTTATAGTATACCTTATAGCTAAAAAGTAGTTAGATTTAGTATTCTTATTTACCCTTTATATAAAGAGTGTAATTATAATATCTAGCTTACTATTTAAAAAGTTAATTAAAAAGAATATTAAGAATATTATTAATAATAATATTATAACGAATCTTTAATATAAATCTATTCTCTATAAGAACTATAAGTATTTTAAGTTTTATATTATTAATAAGATTAAAAATAAGAATACTAATAAGGTATATAAGAAGTTGAAACTTATGATCTAAAGCTTTAGAAACTATAGTAAATTTAAGATTTTAATATAATTACTAATAATTTACTAAAGTAGCTAATAGTTAATTTTAGCTATAGTTTTATTCCTCCTTAAATATAAGAATACAATAATATAGCTTTATAATATTATCTAAATTTATATCTAAGCTAAAATAAAACTTATAAGGTAAATTATTTAGTTACTTTTACTCTATATCTATAGTAGTACCTAAGCTCTTCACTCTATATATAGTTCTAACTGTAAAATTTACCTAGTAAGAGTATTTTTACTAATACTAACTTATAACTAGTTTAAATAGTAATAATATTACTTATGATTATAGATAATTATACTTCTAGTTATAATATTTAACCTTATAGTGGAGGAAGACCTTATAGTAATAATCTATATAGTGAAAGCCTTAGTAAAGCTAAAATTTAATATATATAGCTGAAAGTAACTACTAAGGTTATAGGATTGAGAATTTTTGTGAACTTCTTAAAGATAGGATAAAATAAAAGGCTGAAAGCTAAATATTCTATAATTTATTACTCTTCTATATCTAAACTATCTTCAATATATATTTTTATCATAAAACTGGAATTCTCCTTAAATCTATATAGCTACCTATAATTAAATTAATATAATAGTTGATTCTAAATATTCCTTTATAATATCAATAATAGAGGATATTAATATCTCCTAAAGAGCCTAAGTAATATTATAAATACTAAAATTAATAAATAGACTCTAAATATTCAGAAGAAAATCGTCTAGCTATTCTATAATCTGCTATATTAAACTAATAATTTCAGAGACTAATTATTAATTAGACAGTATCCTAATATTAATATACTATATTAGTTACTAGATATTTTAGAGTATTATAATATTATAATTACTAAGGTTTTAGATATTATATTGTTATACTAAAAATGTCTATATTTATATTAATGTTATTTATATATTAATATACTTAATTAATATATTAAGATTATTTACTAATAAGAGTAAGCTAAATGCTACTATATTTATATAGAAATTATAAGTTAGCTTATATTAATAATAGAGAATTTTTATATTAATAGTAGAAAATGCTTATATTAGAAGTATAAAGTTTTATCTTAGAGGTAAGTAGAGTATAGTCTAGAGGATATTAAGGTTGCGGATATAGAGGTTATAATAAGTATTTAAATAGAGTAGCTATAGTTAATAGTAATTAAATTTCTTGAGATATTCGAATTATATATAGCGTAAGGGCGTGAGAGTGTGAGGTTAATACGGAAGGAGTTGTTAGTTATTTATTATCTACGAAAACGTTAATATAGAGTAAGTATACTAACTACTATAGCTGCGAGGGATTTAGCTTCAGATTAACTTAAGGCTAGCTATAGTAGTTAGTGGGGGAGTGGGAGGGCTGAAGTTATACTTCAGGAGGTAATATATCTACTAATAGTTATAATAGAGAGTAAGCTATTAGCTTCTCCTATAAGGTAAATTATAGCTGAATTACTTTTATATTTTAAAGAGTAATATCTTCTAAACTTTATAATAATTATTATTAAGTTACTTTATAATCTTACTGAGGCTGGAACTTACTAATAAGTAACTTACTTAATATATTATAAGGAGAAGTTATAAATAGAGACTTTAATATATAATATATATCTTTTTATTTTATATACTTGAAATAATATCTATAGCTTTATTAGTATATAAACTAATAATATCCTTAGCCTCTCTAATATAATATTCTCTTACTGAAAGAATAAGAAACTTAAAAAAACATTATTTAAGGTAGAACTTAAGATTATATTTTTAGAAACTATATTTCTTATATTTAATAAAGGTATTTTTTTACTCTATACTAATTACCTCTATTTATACTAAAAATATTAAAAGTAAAAGCTAGTTTTTATTAATATATATATTATATCTAAGATACTTAAGAAGATATATATTAAATAATATATATATAATATATACCTTACTTCTATATACTAGCTAGAGGTTTTATTTAACCTCTTACATATAGTATAAAAGTAATAACCTTTAAGTAATAATACTACTATACTTAATAAATAGCTTTAATAATAAATAAAATATCTTCACTGAAAGCTGAACTTAATACTATTTTATCTCTCTAAAATATATTTTTATATTTTTATTAATAGCTTTTTTACTGATAATACTAACTTCTTATCTTAACTAGAATTTTCAATAATTTTAAACTAAGAGATTATAATTAGTAATAGCTAGTTTAACTTTTATAGTAACTTTACATATTATTTATTTACTAAAAATAAGAAAGTTACTAGAAGTATATTTACTTTAGAGATCTATATTATAGTAGCTAATATAGACTTTATTTATACTATAGCTATATTACTTAAGAAGATCCTTAAATATTAAAAGCCTCCTCAGATTCTAACTATTATATATACTAACTTATACTTACTTTATAAATACCTTATAAAACTTAATATTACTAAAGAGAAGTAAGTATCTAATAATTAATATTATAATATTAAAGTAGTTATATAAATACTATATATTTTATAAAATACAGTAAATTAATAGAGATAATAATATTACTAATACTTTTATAAAGAATATTCTAAACTATATTCTTAAGAAATTTATTAATTTAAACTATATAACTATTTAAATAGACGGATAGGTAACTTAAGTAAAGTAGATAAATAGGTATTTAGATATTATTTAGATAAAAAGTATAGATTATAAAAGATACTATTTTTATATAAATAGATAGATATTAGGGTATATAATAAAAAGGAAAGTTACTAATATTAATTATACTATACTGTAGGATATATAGTAACTATATATAATATTATATATATAGTAGTATATCCTCTAGAGTCTACTAGCTATAAATACTAAGTATCTAGTACTAACTATAGCTAAATAGTATAGTAATTAGTAAGTAATTACTATATTATAAATCTAGAGCTTTATATAACGCCACACACTATATAATATAGTAATAATAATAACTAAAAACCAGAACACCAGTTTGCACCTATATAACGAGATTATATACAGCATGCAATTACTCTAACAATTAAACCAACAGTAATATTCTATAGGATATTTCTAATAATAAAATTATTAAAAGCTAGCTACAATCTACTAGCAGAAGAATGAACGAAAACTATATAGATATTAGCTTCAGAAGTATCCTTAATAGATATTAATTTAGAATAACCTTTATTTTAACCTATAGATATAGAAGCAGAAAGATACTCTAGAATAGCTATCTGTCGCGAAGCAGCATACGCCACGCCACGTATGTGGCTAAACGCCGCTCCACAGCCACGATCCGTAGGGTTAAAATACCCCTCNNACGTACCAAAATCAAGCCTTTTTGCTTCCTCACATACGCTCCCCTACGGCCGCGATGCCTTCACAACAGTTATAAGCCCAGCTTTTTAGACGACCTCGTCTCCCCTCCACGCTACCAAACGAGGCCTACGCAATACCATCTATGTGAGACCCTTCATACGGCGCGAGATACAGCCCTTAAGGAGCCTTCACAACGGCCCTCTCGAGGCGCCCTCGCCTCGCCTCCTCTCCTTAGTGGCAGCACTCTCACGCCGTCTTCCCTCCTCTTGAGGCACCCTCGCCTCGTCTCCTCTCGAGATGGCCTTACGCCGTCTCCCCTCCTCTCGAGATGCCCTTACCTTGCCTCCTCCCCTCGGGGGCGGCACTCTCACGCTATCTCCTCTCCTCTTGAGGCGCCCACGCCTCGCCTCCTCTCCTTGGGGGGCGGCACTCTTATACCATCTTCCTTCTTCAAAAATAACAGTAAACGCCTCCTATTGAGGCGCCTCACGCTAAGTCTCACACCCACCCTCCCTCTTCTTTACTTCATTTTACTCTCAACCCTCTGAAAGCCTTTTTTAAGGTTTTTCCAGACTGCATACGGATTCGTGTGTAATCTGGGGGGGCAGAGAGAGCCCTAGGCTCTGGCCCTAGCAAGGGCCCCTAGTCTCTAACCAGGGTATGAAGCAAGGTTAGTGTCTGGTATGCTAAATACTAAGGTATAGAGGGTATTCCTATACTCCAGAAGAGCTATTCTCAGGCGCTTACTATCTTAGTGTCTTTATATAGGTAGCTACACTATATAGTATCTTCACACTTATATATAAACCTCCACTCCACTAAGAGATTTTATAGAGAGATTACTATAAGTAATACTAAAGTAATCTAAAAAAAGCCTCACCTTAATTTACCTAGAATAATATAGCTATTTTATACTGGGAATATAGCTAGATACAGTAGGAATATTAGTTTTAATCTATAACCTTAGAGGTAACTATTTATATAACTACTTTAAACTATAGTTATTCAAAGCTAAAAGGCTATTTAAAATAAATATTAGAGATATTTATAAGAGGTAAAAATATTATATTTATTTTATAAACTCTAGGGAGGCTAAATAATAAGTATATTACTTTAAATAAATATAAGAGATATTTAAGAGAAGTAATATTAAGTTTTATACTATAGTGTGAGATAGTTATTTATAAATAGTATAGTTATTTAGGATTATTAGTTTTAGCTATGAACCTTAAAAGCTTAAATAATATTTACCTTATATAGTTACTTAGGAAGCATTAATATTATAATAATTATTTAAATATCTCTTTCATATTTATATTGAGATAAAACTACTAGGAATAATCTTATTTAGATATAAAATAATATCTTACGCCTGGGGGAATATATTATAAAGTAGTATATACTATACTATATATAGCTAAATACTACTCTATAGCTATAGTCTATAAAGTTAAAATACCTCTCAGATTAAATATTCTATATATACTAAAATTAAGTTTTTTTACTTCCTTATATATACTTCCCTATAGCTATAATACTTTCGTAATATAATATAATATAATTTATTATTACTATAGTATAATAGTAGTTCTACTTTTATATTATAATTATAAACTTAGCTTTTTAGATAACTTTATCTTAAGAGAGCTTTAGGTTCTAGCTTTAGTAAGAGCCTCTAGTCTCTAATTAAAGTATAAAGTAAGGTTAGTATTTAGTATACTAAGTGCTGAGGTATAGAAGATATTCCTATACTCCAGAAAAGCTATTCTTAGGTATTTACTATCCTAGTGCCTTTATATAGGTAGCTATACTATATAGTATCTTTATACTTATATATAAAATTCTATCTCACTAAGGAATTTTATAGAGAGGTTACTATAAGTAATACTAAAGTAATCTAAAGAAAGCTTCACCTTAATTTACTTAGAATAATATAGCTATTTTATATTAGGAATATAGCTGGATATAGTAGAGATATTAGTTTTAATTTATAATTTTAGAGGTAACTATTTATTTAACTACTTTAAGCTATAATTATCTAAAGCTAGAAAGTTACTTTAAATAAATATGAAAGATATTTATAAAAGGTAAAAATATTATATTTACTTTATAAATCCTAGGGAGGCTTAATAATAAGTATACTATTTTAAATAAATACAAAAGATATTAAGGAGGAATAATATTAAGCTTTATATTATAGTATAAAATAGTTATTTATAAGTAATATAACTATTTAGGATTATTAATTTTAGCTATAAGTCTTAAGAGCTTAAATAATATTTACTCTATATAGTTACTTAGGAGGTATTAATATTATAATAGTTATTCAGATATCTTTTTCATATTTATATCTAGATAAAACTACTGGGAATAGCTTTATTCAGATATAAGATAATATCTTATATCTAGGGGGGTATATTATAAAGTAGTATATACTATACTATATAAATAGCTAAATACTACTCTATAGCTATAATCTATAGGATTAAAATACCTCTCAGATTAGGTATCCTATATATACTAAAATCAAGCTTTTTTGCTTCTTTATATATATTTTCCTACAGCTGCAATACTTTCGCAATACTATCTTACTAGCTATCTTCTAAAAAATAAATCTATTACTGAATTTATTAAAAATACTAACTATAATATAACCTTAACTTACCTAAATTTCTAGCTAATAGTTAGTTTAGAATATAAGTAATATACAGACTGAAAGTTATACTATACTAGTGAAACTACTATTCTAAATAAATTTAAAATATTAAGATCTTAATATTACTAGCTAGCTAAATAACAGTATATATAAAATCTTACCTATAATATACTGCTAATATTTAGCTAACTAGTCTAACTTTACTAAGTAGTAATTACCCTAGAAGCTTCCACTAAATATACTATAAATACAGTTTTTATATATAAAATCTCTAAAAGCTATTTAACTTTAGTTTATAAGCTTACTACTTTTAGAATTTACCTTCTTTATATTACTATTAGTAAATATTTAAACTAACTAAATATTATCTTATATACTAAATTAATATTAATAATACTTACTGGGGAAAAAGTTATTAGCTTCTTTCTCTACTAGAAATCTTCCCTATATCTTCTTAGGAATTAAGTTATTACTTTCCGCCTTTATAAATTACTTCTTATTTAAAATAAACTATTAGCTAATAATATCTAAAATTGTGGAAGCTAAGTATCTATATTAAGAAGCTATTTCTTCTTACTAAACTTTAGTATAGGGAAGCTACCCTAGCTATTATTATTTATATTCTCTTTACTTTACTTCTGTAACTTCAGTATGGAAAAATTACCTTAGCTATTATTACCAGTATTAATTTTAGCTAATACCGCCTATTACAGAACGATATAAATTAGCTCGAAAAGGGAGGCTATTATATTTATTCTTTTCTAACGTAATATTAATAGAAAAGTATATATATATATAATATAATTTTAAATAAATACTAATATAGTAATACTATTAAAAGTCTAAGGAGGAAAGATTAAGGAAAGAGTATCTTAAAAAATAATATTAACTTATAGTATCCTTATAACTCACCTTAGCCTAAAGTTATATCCTAAGTAAATATTATCTATAACTTACGAGGAAGAAATATGTTTTTCATTTATCTATATTTAAAATAGCTCTTTATAAGTAACTAATTAATATTTTTTTTATTTATTACGTATTTTAAGGGAATATCTATATATTAGATGGGGATTTTTAACTAACTTTATATATTAGTTAGTATTTATATATATATAGTTCTATCTGGGGGAATATATTATAATAGCTTTAGGTCTGTAGGCTGCTATTTCAGGTTATATAGCTTATTTACGGAAGGTGTTTCTTACGTAAGATATATCCACAAACCTATATATTAGATAATACTACTCCGCAGAAAGTTTTTCATATAAGTAAGCTTTTACCTGTCTATCTCCATAAGTCTACCGGTATAGTTTACTATAATATATATATATATATATAATCTAAATATTCTAAGAGATTTCATTACTACTAACTATAACTACTTTATTTAAATACTTATTATAACCTTAATATTTATAATCTTAATATTCTTACTATACTCTACCTACCTCTGATAAAGGTTTTCACGTTCCTAATATAAACGTTCTTTACTATTTAATATAATCTAAATTAGAAGCTTTATATAAGTATAGTAAAGCTTAATCTACTTTAATTAGCAAGTATTCTTAATATATTTAGTATAGTAAATATATAAATAATATATATATAAATATAAAGATCTCTAATATACTTAAATAACTTTTAAAATCTCTTCAATTATATTATTATAATGTTATAAGGTGGGAGAAATTAATAACTTACTTTCTATTGTAACTACTAGTAGATATATTACCCCCTAAAATATAACTTCAGTTCTTCTATTTCTACTAACTGCTGCAGCCACTTTAAAGTTAATTTAAAGCTAAATTCCTTATAGCTACAGTAGCTAGTATATCTATCCTATATTAGTTTTCTAATAATAAGTAACTAATAACTTCTTTCGCATTAACCTTATATCCTTATATTCTTACGTTATTTATATATAGTTCAAATATCTTAAGGAATCTAATTACTACTAACTACAGCTACTTTATTTAAATACTTATTATAATCTTAAAATCTGTAAACTTAATACTCTTTAAGTAATATTTCACTTACCCCTAAGATAAAGCTTTATATCTCTAATATAAATATTTTCCACTATTGATATATCAATTCTCTACTATTAATATAAGTTAACTTATAATTTCTATATAATAGTAGTGAAACTTAACTTACTTTTATTAATAGATAATCTTAATATATTAAATAGTACTAATATTTAAACAATATCAATATAAATATAAATATTCTTAATGTAGCTATATAATATTTAAAATCCTACTAATTATTATATTATAATATTCTAAAGTATTTAGTAAATAATATAATATATTAATATTAGGATACTATTTAATAAATAACTAGTTTCCGAAGGTTTGAGCTTAATATAGTAAATTATAGAATAGCTAGATAAGTTCCTTCTTAATACCTAGAGTTTATTTATTAATATTAATACTAATAATATTACTTAGATTCTTTAAAAAGATTATATTTATAGTTATAGATATTATGATATAATATTTGGAATTTACTATTATATCTCTCTAGTTATAAATAACTATATAGATTTGATAGAAATTCCAGTTTTATGATAAAGAAATATAGAAAAATAATAAATTATATAATATTTAACGGGAGGGGCTGATAGCTTGCTCTCTATTGCGACTATTGGTAGATATATTACTCCCTGAAGTATAACTTCAGCCCTCCCACCCCCCGCTAACTATTATAGCTAACCTTAAGTTAATCTCGGCCTGAACCTCTTACAGCTACAGTAGTTAGTATACCTACTCTATATTAACCTTTTTAATAATAAATAACTAATAACTCCTTCTGTATTAACCTCACGCCCTTATATCCTCACACCCTCACGCTATATATAATTTAAATATTTTGAGAGATTTAATTACTACTAACTATAGCTACTTTATTTAAATACTTATTATAACCTTAATATCCGCAACCTTAATATCCTCCAGACCCTCTAGATGAAGCTTTATATTTCTAATATAAAAGTTTTCTACTACTGAAACGAACATTTTCTGCTACTAATATAAACTAACTTATAATCTCTATAAAAATAAAATAAAACTTAACTTACTCTTATTAGTAAATAATCTTAGTATTTTAAATAAATATAGCTAATATATAAATAATAATAATATAGATATCAATATATTTAGTATAACTATATAATATTTAAAACTCTATTAATTATAATATTATAATATTCTAAAATATCTAATAGTTAATATAATATATTAATATTAAGATACTATCTAATTAATAACTAGTCTCTGAAATATTAGCTTAATATAGTATATTATAAGATAGCTAGATAATTTTTTTCTGAATTTCTAGAGTCTACCTATTAATATTAGTATTTATAATATTATTTAGACTCTCTAACAGATATTAATATTTTTAGTTATAAAAATTATAATAGAATATATAATTCCCACTATTCTATTCTCCTAATTATAAATAACTATATAGATTTAAGGGGAATTTCAGTTTTATTATAAAGAATATAGAAAAGTAATAAATTATAAAATATTTAGTTTTTATAGGCTCTCTATTTTATTCTATTTTTAAGAAGTTTATAAAAGTTCTTAACCTTATAACCTTAGTAGTTACCTTTAGCTATATATATTAAATTTTAGCCTCACTAAGGCTCTCACTATATAGATTATTACTATAAAGTCTTCCTCTACTATAAAGTTAAATATTATAACTAGAAGTATAATTATCTATACTAATAAGTAATTTTATTACCGTTTAAATTAGTTGTAAGTTAGTATTAATATAAATACTATTACTAGGTAAACATTACAGTTAGAACTATATATAGAGTGAAGAACTTAAGTACTACTATAGGTATAGAGTAAAAGTAACTAAATATAATATTTAACTCTAAGCTTTTTATTTTACTTTATCTTTAAGAAGTTTAAAAAATAGCTTAATTTAATAATCTTAGTAGTTACTTTCAGCTATATATACTAAGCTTTAGCTTTACTAAGGGGTTTACTATATAAATTATTATAATAAGGATTTGTTTCACTATAAAGTTAAATAGTATACCTGGGAATATAATTATCTATAATAATAGATAATTCTATTGCTATTCAAACTAGTTATAAGTTAGTATTAGTATATATACTATCACTAGGTATATTATATAGTTTGAACTATATATAGGTTAAAAAGCTTAGCTATTGTTACAGATCTAGAGTAAATGTAACTAAATAATATTATAAGGTATCTAATAACTAATATTCTTATTATATACTAATATTAGGATATTATCTAACCAATTACTAGTCTCTAAAATAGTCAGCTTAGTATAGTAAATTATCGAATTACTATATAATTTTCCTTTAAAAATCTATAAACTATATATTAATTATAGTATTTAGAATCATTTCAGTGAAACTTAGTTTAATAAACTAACAGCTTTAGTTATAATAGTCATAACTAAATATTTTTTTATCTATTTTATGCTTCTTTAGTTATAAGAAGCTATAAAGATTTTAAGGATTTCTCAATTTTATTATAAAGATATAATATAGAAGAGCGATAGATTATAGAATACTTAGCTTTTATAAACTCTTTATTTTATTCTATCTGTTAGTTTCACTAGGGGAAGGTATATTATACATATAGTTATATATAATATACCAATAGGGTTGAAGGTGTTAAGCTTTATAGTGTATAGCCTATAAGCTATATATAAGCTAAATCTAGATACCTTAAGTAATTAGTTACTAATTACCTAGCGGCTGGTAATAACTAGTAGCTAGTTATTACTAATAGTGGTAATCTCTGCTACTAGACTATATTATATAGTTAGTATACTGTAGGATTCTAATAGCCTTATAGCTATTATACTACTAATATTAGTAAACTTCCTTTTTACCTTTTAACTATAATATACTATATCTCTATATATAAGATAGAATTAATTAAATAACCTACATTTTTCAATTAAATAACTTTCTGAATTCCCTCTTTTTATTCTGAATAAGTAACTTATCTCTCTATATAAACTATTATATTATTTATATTAATAAATCTCTTTAGGATATAGTTTGGGAACCTTTTAGTAAAAGTATTAGTAAGGTTATCCTTACTATTAATTTACTATACCTTATAGAGTTTCTAAGATTTATATAATTACCTTAAAGCTATAATATTAATTATAAGTCTCTTCTCTTTTATAATATTAAACTTTATAAGATACTTATATAATAAATATAAGTTAGTATAAATAATTATAGAAATAAGAGGATAGTTATAATAAGCTATAATCTTTTATAAAGATATAATAATAGTATATATAAAATCTAAATTAGTAACTATGATATAAATCTCTAAGGTAAGTATACTTCTAGTTACTTTTTTACTTTTAGTTAAAAAGTAATAAATTAGGTTACCTTAAATTATAAATTTACTTTTGCTAGTAGCTATCTTTTAGCTTAAGATTATTATAAATTCTAGTTAAAATAATAGGTTAATATTATTAGTAAAGAAGCTATTTATAAAAGTATAGAAGTATACTTTAGAGAGGTAAAGAGGAATAAAAGTCAACTTTTAATTTAAATATTCTATTTACTATTCAATATACTTATTAAAAGTAATAATATTATTACTAGAGGGTTATTATTATTATACTATATATAAGAGGTTAAAGAATATCTTAAGCTAGTAAATCAAAGTAATATATATTCTATATATATATTATTTAATATAACTTCTTTTAAGTATCTTAGGGCTTATAAGAATATTAATAATAGTAAGCTTATAGCTTTAGTTTTTTTACTTAAAAAGGAAGTTTTTACCTTAGAGGGAGAGAATATTACTATTAAATACTAGTAATATTAACTTTATAAGGAATATCTTAGGTTTTACTATAAGAAAAGCTTTTACCAGTTCTTTATCCTCTTATTAAGTAAAAATAATATTAGAAAGAGTAAGAGTATTATCAGTTTATATACTAATTATACTAAATACCTTATTATTAGGTTAGGAAATAAGGAGGTAAGAGTTATAAATAGATATCTCTATATATAACTATTCTTTATAATATTTTAAATATATTACCTACTAGTAGATATTAGCTTTAGCTAAATTGTAAAGTAGTTTAATAATTAATATTATAAATTTAGGAGGATATTAGTTTTTAAAGTAAGTAGTTAATTTGGCTATAATATATCTTATAAGTTTAGTTTTAGCCTAAATATAAGTCTAAATAATATCTCTTAGCTAGAAGAGGAAGTTTTTATTTTTTATTAATATAAAGGTAATAGCTATAATTAATCTTTAGCTACTTCTCTAAATTATAAGAGACTAAATAAGAATTATAAACTTTATATTATCTCTAAAATTTTAAATTATAAATTTCAACTTCTTATATACTTAGTTACTATTCTTATTCTTAAATTTATTAATAATTTGAAACTTAAAGATAGTATAGCTTTTATAGAGAATAGAATTATACTGGATAATCTTAACTATATTATTATTAATAATACTTCCCACTTCTTTCTTTATTAACTCTTTAAAGAGAAGGCTAGAAGTAGTAATAATTTCTTTTTAGTAGAGAAATCTAGAGAATATTAAGTTAGCTTCTTCCTTAGCTATAAGGAAAGCTATAGATTAATCTTTTTAGTTACCTTCTTATTATATAAAATTAACTTAATTAAATAAAGTTTATAAGAATAAGATTTATAGAAGTTTAAGAAATAATATTATTATTCTCTAATATTTAGTATACTTATTTTTATCAGAGGGTAATAGTATATTATTTTTAATATAAGGAGGAAGGATACTATTATCTTCTAGTACTTTTAGAGTATTTAGAAGTTTAAGAATAATAAGAAATAAGATTAAAGTAAGTGAAGCTTCTTAAGAGGAATTTCTAGCTTTATTAGTATTACTATTATTATATTTATAGTGGAAGTATTTCTATACTTCTACTAGAATATATAATTCAGGAGAATTATTATCGCTCTTATAATATATTTTTATAATAGTTAAGTGGAACTTTTAAGAATTATAAGGAATGTTAATAATATATATCTTACTATAAGTGGTAAGTAGGTAAAAGGGGCCTTACTAGTCTTTCTTTTCTTACTATATATATATAAGAAACTATAGTAGGAAACTTATAACTTATAATATATTAAGGTTATTATAAGTAGCTACAGTAATATTAATAATTCTTCTTATATACTTACAGTAGATAGTTTTAGTTACTTTTTAGATTACTTATATTCGTAAGATTATCTTTAGAAATAAAGTAGAATCTTCAGTAAATTAAAAGTAGACTCTAAAAATAAGAAGTATAAATATAAAACTATTTAGGCTAGTAATATTATTTATTAACTTATAAGTAACCTAAAGATAATACTCTCATAATAATAATAAGTATTCTTAATAATAGATTTTATATATATAATAGAGAAGAAGATAGTAATATTCTACTTTACTAATATTATTATAAGTTTTAATAGATATAATCCTAATAGTTAAGCTTATTATTTTGGCTTCTAAATAAAAGTCTTTAGATTAGAAGTTTATTTCAGTATTAGTAGAAATAAAATTAGGTATACCTAAGTAAATATTAATTTAGTATACTTTAAAAACTTTCTATATTAATCCTACTAAAATATTAAGTAGAAATTAAATAATATTAAAAACTATAGCTATAGTAATAATATAGAGAATAGAGTAGTTACTTTTAGAGTAAAAGATATTAATAATAACTTTAAAGTTAAAGTTAATATTATTATAAAAAGTAAATCTAAATTAAGAGGGAATAATATTATATATTTAGTATTAGTGGCAGTATTTTTTAAAAGCTATAAGAGCTTCTTAATGAACTAAATATTCAGTTTTATAGAGAACTTCTTAAAGATATATAATAGATAGATATTTAAAGTAATAATAAAGTTTCTAGATTTTAATCTCTATTAAATATAAGGAAGTAAGTATCTCCTCCTTATTTAATAATATCTATAGATATTCTCATTTATATATAATTAGAATAACCTTTTTATTTTAATATAACTAGTTATAAATATTATCGAAAGTAATATCTAGGTGATTTATATTAGTAAGATATAATAGAAATAGGATCTTATAAGGAATTATATAGAATATTATTATACTAAGTAGCGTAAGTATATTAACTATATTCATTATTTTTATAAATTTACCTTTTCTAAAATAAATAGAGATTAATTTTCTTCTGGACGTTTTTAAGAAAATAGAGAGAAAGATAGTTTATTTCACAATATTAAACTGGAAGTAGCTAGCTATAAAGTAGCTAGTAGTATTTAAGTTAGGTAAAATCCTTTAGAAAACTATATCTAAATAGTATTTTTAAAGAATAAATATAGATACTAAAATAGTAATCTTCTTAGTTATATTATTTTCTTTTATTAGGATATAGATTACTATTTAGTTCTAAAAGATTCTTATAATTTTTTAATTATCTCAAAGTATAGGTTATTCTTTAAAGTAAGATATTATAAAGTTATTTAAAAAGGTATTTAGAGAACTTAATATTTTAGATTAATTCTTAAGTTAATAATCTTAAAGGTAATATACTACTATATTATCTTGAATAATAATCTTATAAGTATCTTTAGAATTATTATTTAAACTTTTTACTTCTTTATATTATATAAGGAAATAGTAATAAGTAAATACTAATATATCTACTATATAGAAGTTAGATTTATATTAGTTATAGAAGTCTTTTTTCTTCTTAAGAGAGTATCTTATTAACTAGTAATCAGGTTTATTATATATATAGTAGTTTTTATTAAATTAGCTATTTAGGGTAGTAGAAGTTAAGTAATATCCTCCTCTAAATAGTAATTAGAAATATCCTTAATAGTTATATTTATATTCTTAGTAAGAACTTTAAGGTAAGTTACATATCTAGTTAGTTTAGTATTAATCTATATTAATTAATAAGAATTCCTTTGAATTATTAGTATTCATAAATATATATTAAGATATTATAGAAGGGAGGTTTATAGTAATACTAACTATAAATTACAGTTAGGTTTAAACTTTCTGGTATATTACTATAGAACTAAAGAAAGCTAATTAGTATTCTAATATTTCTTAGTATATACTTAAGAGGTAGTTTTAGAGGCTGAGATTAGTATACTATTTGAGAGGGAAAATTCTCTGAATATATATTAGTTTAGTAAAAAGGATCTTAAATACCTCCTTTTTTATTTTATTTTAGTTATTAGTAATAATATTTCTAAATATTATACTACGTTAGTTAGTGAGGTAAATCTATTAACTTTTATTATTTTTAAAGTAATTTTTAATATAGAGAGCTATATTATAAAATATTATAAAATTAAGAGAATTACTAAGGTAGTTAAAGTAATATTTAGGAATTTAGTTTTTCAGTATAATTAAGAAAACTTCTATTTATATATAGTAAGATATATCTAATTTTAGATAATAGTTTCTAAAAATATAGATTTTTAATTTAAAGATATTATAGAACGCTTCTCTATATTTTATCTTAAAGTTAGATATTTTTATGAAATTAGTTACATTCTTAGCTATTAGTATATTTATAGGTAGAAATTCAGTTTCTTAGTAATTATTTATAAAATTAATATATAGAAGAGAAGCTATAGGAAGTAGAGTAGAAAGTTTATACTATTAATTCTAATTATAAAGAAATTATTAATCTTATTAATCTTAAAAGTTTTATTATTTAAATTATCCTTATTATTAAGATATTATATTTATTATTAATAATAGTGGGGGAATTATAAATCTCTCAGCTTATTAAGATATTTCTTAGAATTAATTTTTTAAGGTAGTTAGATAAATATTAAGTTTTATAAGGTCTTAATAGGTTACTTTTTATTATTACTTCTAGAGAGTAAAATATATTTACTAAGTGAAAGTAAAATTTTTAAAGAAACTTAGTTAGTTATCAATAAGTATTTTAAAGTTTTATGATTTTATTATTATATTTTAAATTTCTTTTTTAGTTTATAAGATAAACTTATTTTACTTTATTAGGTTTATAAGAATTTAGTAAATCTATTTACTTTTTATATTAATTTTAATATTATAGATAATAAGAATATTCTATAAATACTAAGGTAGTTATTTATTTATAATAGTTTATATTTCCTTTAGCTAGTTTTTAAAGTTATCTTTAAAGGAATTCAGAAGATCTCTACTAAAAATAAAATTACAGATATATATTCCTATAATTTATATAATCTAGTTATTAATTAAGTTAAGGGTATACTTTATAGTTAGATTAAATACTCTTTATTTACTAAAGATCTTAATATTAAGAAGAAGCTTTAGTTTTATTAGTATTCTTACTTCTAAAGAGGTTATATCATTTATACTACTTAATATACTGAGATTTTTGAAAGATCTTTTAAGAAATTCTACTAACTTAGATATTTTACTTATTATTTTCTAACTATAGAGAAATTATAAAAAGATATAAATTAAAAAAGAGGAGAAGGAGAGAGATAGAAAATTCTATTTTTAGTATTTATTAATTTCATTTATTAGTATTATATAGGTAAAATTTAATTTCAGAGAGAAAGATTATCTATTAGTTAAATAAGGAAAGAGAGGAAAGAAAATAGAAGAATATAGAGAAAAAGAAGAGAAATATAAGGAAATTTAGAAAGATTTAAGATACTATAAATTTCTTTATTATAGAAGTTTAGTAAGTTCTATAATAGAGATATTTAATAAACATACTTATATAAAGTATACTTAGAATTTCTTCTATAAGTTATTCTTAAATATAAATAGATATCTAGTTACTAGAATTAAGATATATTAGTATAATTATTAAAGAGATATTACTTTACCTTAAGTTAGGTAAGAGGTTATTATTAAAAATTATTAAACTAGTATAGAAGACTAGTAAGTAGGTTAAGGGAATTCAACACTCAATAAATCACTAAAAAATAGGGAATTCAGAATAATATCTAAAAACAATACTAATATTAGTAGAAATAGTGATAAAGATAGGAAGTTCTGATTCTACTGAAGGTAGGCAACTTCTAGGTATATCTATTAAAATAAAGTTTGTTTTCAGAAAGGTTAACCTTACGTGTAATAGATAAACGGAAGCTGTTTTACGCACGGGCTGCTATATGATCCGTTTATCAGAATTCTCTGATATTAAGGTTCAACTAATTTAGAGTATAATTAATTAAGGTTATATAACCTTAACTCTAATAATTGATTTACTAGAATAAATAGAAAATATAGAGTTATAAGAGTAAAGTAGAATACTCAACCCTTATTTACCTAATATAGAGTATTTGGAATAGAAAAAGTAATAGCAAAATACTATAACTCTAACATCCCCCCGTAAGGTATATAAGATAAATATCTTTTATAGCTTAAAAGGCAGTAAAACAAATAGTAAAAACTCTAAAAACTAAATAGGAAAAATAGAGAAAAATAAAGAGTCTGAAAAACCTAAAAACTATAAAAAGTATGAAGAAAAAGACTTTAAGAAGAAAATAAAAAGAAACATCTGAAAAACCTAAAATCTTATATAGGTAAAAAGGAAAAGATTATTCTTCAGAAAATAGATAATTAATATTATTTTCTTTATAAGAAGGCAGAATATTATTCTTAAAATTATTCTGTAAACTCCTCTTAATAATATTATTAAATTTAACTCAGCCTAAAAGCTTTATTCAAAAATCAGTAATATTATTATTCGTATTAATATAATAGAGATTTATCTTATTATCTCTAATAAGATCTCTAATATAATAATAACGAATATTAATATACTTAGCTTTTTTATAGAATTTAGTATTTTCAGTAAGCCTTTCAGCTAATTAATTATCTATAAAGATAATAAGCTTATTAATAATCCTAAATCCTAAAGACTTATTAATAAGACTATAGTTACTAAATAAGTAAATAAATTCTTTAGTAGTATCTACTAAAGCTATATAATCAGCTTTATAAGTAGATAAAGCTACTATTTTTTACCTAGTTAAACTATAGCTAATAATATTATAAAAGTCCAGGCAAAATATATAAGCTGAAGTGGATTTTCTATTATTAATATCTCTTACTTAGTCTAAATTTGTAAACCCAAATAAATTAAAAATATTAATATTATTATAGTTATAAATTAACTTATAGTTAGGATTCTTTTTCAAGTAACCCTATATCCTATTAAGAGTAACAAAATATTCTTTAGAAGGATTTAAAGAAAATCTAGAGCAAGTAGTAACAGCTAGAGTAATATCTAGCCTAGTTTTTAAAACTAAATATAATAAAGCTCCTACTTCTTTTTAATATTCTAATATCTCTTCCTTAGAAGCAATATTCTTATTCTTAAAGAATTTAGATTTATCATCTATAAATATATTAAAACTATAGAGATCTTTTTTATTAAATGAAGTAAGAATTTTATCAGTATATTTAAACTCATTTATTTATATAACCTTATTCTTTCTATTAATAACTAAATTATTACCTAAGAAAGTATTAGGTTCTCCTAGATCTTAGATTTTTATATCCTTTTTAAAATTACTATATATATACTTAGAAGTAGTAGAATTATTAGCCTCTAATAGTATATTATTAACGTAATATACCAGGATAGCTAAATATTTACTTTTATTAAAAGTAATATTAAGTATACAAACTTCTTTATTATAAGGAGATACTTTAAAACTAATTTTATATAAAATTAATTTAAAATGTAAATACTATAATCTAAAGCTCTATTTTAACCTATATAAAACGTTATTAAATAAATATATAGAAAGCTAATTCTTATAGTTAGTACTAAAAACCAAACTTTTAGAATCTTAATTATAGATATAGTTAGTAGGTAACTTAATATATATCTTTTTATCTACTTTTATATAAATAAATACAATAGTAATATTATACTAAATTAAAATCCAGTTATAATAAATAAATATAATAAGTAGATATCTATAACTTTCAGGCCTATAGATAGTACTAAAGGTTTCTAAATAATCAATACTAACGTATTAGTTAAAACCCTAGCAACCTATCTAGCTTTAAATATAGAATTACTAAGATCCTAATTATTAGGTTTAATTCTATAAACCTATCTACCCCCTAATATATTAATATTATTCTTTTTAATAAAAGATAAATTAGGTAGTAGTATAATAATCCAGACTTCTATAGACTTAATAAACCTAACTTCCTTATTTATAGCTTAAATCTAGTTCTTACGTTTTTGAGAACTTATAGTATTTAAAAAAGTAGTTAGCTTATCTAGAATATTAACAGATAAAATATAGGAGGCAATATAAAAATTGCTATATTTATCAATAAATAAACTATTACTATAGTTATATTAATTATAGTTAGTATAAAGAAGTAAAGAAAGAAAATCTTGAACTATAAGGAATATATTCTCTTTATATAAAAACTATTTATAGTCTTTTTTAACTTCTGGATTTAAAGAAGGAATCTCTATAGATATAGTGGACTTTTTAAAGTTCTCAGAATCTATAACCCTCTTAGGATAAATTATAGATAAACCACCTAAATCCTTATTAGGAGAAGGATCTAAGTTTATATTACTATTTTCTACTTTATTAGAAGGAAGTAAAGAATTAGTATTTTTAGTAATATTATTATTATTAAAATTACTAGACTTAACAGTAATAACTAGATTCTCAGGAGAATTATTAAATCTAAGTTAGTTAGACCTAGTCTGTAAAAGTTAACTAAACCTAGTAATAATATTACTAAAAATAGATAAATCTTCTTTCTATTAAGAATTAAACTAATTTTCAAGAACATTTATATCTTTAGACTAAGTAATATTTTATGATTCGAAATTCTAAACTAAATAAGTATTATAGCTAAAAGTAATTATAGTATTCTTTTTAGCTTTAGGGTCTAGCTTTTTAGAATATTTATTCTTAATCTTACAATAATAGAAACTACTTCAAACTCTTATATAAGAAATAGAAAGTTTCTTCTTATTCTTTAACTTATATAGAGTTTTAAATTCTATAAAAGAATATAATATCCTATTATAAATATAGATAGAAGCATTAATAGCTAAACCCTAAAGGAATAAGGATAAACTAAAATTATAGAGAAGAATTCTAGCTTTATTAATAATAATTCTAATTACTTTCTTAATTAAACTATTAAGTTTATAAATATAAAGTAATCTTATATTATAGATAATATTATTATTAAGATAGATAACTTTTATTCTATTATTAGAGAATTCAAAGCTACCATTAATATTAACTTCTTTAATTTTCTTATTATTATTATTATTATTTATATTAATAAACTCTTTAAAAGCTAAAATTACTTCTTCAGAACTTTTAGTTCTTAATAGCTTTCCTCAGATAAATCTACTATACTTATTAATAAATAAGATAAAATATTTATAGTAATTATAAGTTTCTAGAGAAATAGATCTATATAAATCTAAACTAATATAATTAAGATATTCAAACATCTTAAAATTATTAGAATCTCTATTTACTTTATTTATAAATTTACCTTTAAGGTAGGCTTTATAAGTAAGTAGTTTATCATCTTTACTATACTTATAATTTATATTATTTATAATACTAATAAGTAACTTAAGAATATTACTAATATAACCTATTTAATTATACTAGAGTTTCAAATTATTAATGTTATTATTAATAACAGTATTAAGAATTAAATCTTTACTAATAGGAAGTTAAAACTTATAAAAATTATTAACCTTAATTCCTATAAGTAATAGCTTATCTCTCTTTATATCAAATAATATTGGTTTTTTAAAACAGATAGATAAGATTTCCATAATATTAAATCTAAATTAACTTAATAAATCAATATCTAACTATAGTATATAATAAATATGTTTTAAAAGATATTTAATATTATTTGAAGTAATTTTTAAATCACCTTTCAAAGTTACAATTATTTCTTTTATATTATCCCACTTAATAAATTTAATAACTTTTATTTTATTAACTAAAAGAAAATAATCTTTTACTATATAAATAGTAGTATCAGTATTAATAAAGAAAGAAACAGTATTAATCTTATTTTTAATATTAAAACTTCCAGTTTTTTAAATTTCAGAAATTAAAAAACCTAAAGTCTTATTAGTATAAAACTTTAAAAGAGGTTAGGTAAAAGTTATATTTTTAAACTTAATATCCTCTTCACTCTCTTTCTTATCTTTTTAATAACTTCTATAATAGTTAAATTAAGTTATATAAGATCTTTAATAATATTATCTATTAAAAGAATATTTACTCTTTCAGACTTATTATTATTCTTATCCTTTTTCTCCTTTTTCTTTTTCTTATTAATAGAAATAGAAGAAGAAAAACCCTTATTTTTTATAGCTTTTATCTAGCTAGAAGTTTTTTCAGAATAAAAATCAAAATAGTTCTCTTCAGTATAGTTAGTTTTTTTACAGTAATTATAGAAGATATTCTTGTATTTCTTCTAAAGTTTTTTAACCTTATTAAAAAACTACTTAGTAACCTTATTCTTAAAATCCTTCTTAATTCTAAAATTAACTAAAGAAATATAAGTTTTTCTTCTAAATTTATCAAATGAATTAGAGAATAAAAACTCTAATTTATTAAAATCCTTATTAGATTTAAGACTTTAAGTAATAATAATAATAATAAAACCCTTATAATTTTCATCTAGATTATTTAGAATATAGATAGTAACTACTTAATTAAGTAATTTAACCTTATTATAAAATAAATTATTTATAAATTCTTTTATCTTATTAAGATATTCTTCTATAATCTCAAAATTACTAAGAATAATATTAAAAAGTTATTTACAAATAAGAAACTTATTAGAAAAACCAGTAAGCTTATAAAGCTTTTTCAAATAATTAAATATATTATATATATTAGTACTATTCTTAATAACTCTTAAAAAACTATCCTTACAATTTAACTATATATAACTGAGAGCTTTATAATACTTATTAGAATTACTTTCAGTAATAAGTTTAGTTAAATTCACAAAAATATCTTTACTAATAAGTAAAACTTTTATTTAAATAGACTAAATACTGTAATTCTAAATCCCTTTTAACTTAGTGAAAAAATAGAATTTAGAATCTCCTATAATTTTCAAAAATAACTTAAATATATAAAGTAGTTATTCAATAGAAAATTAATCTAGATTCTAATATAAAATTAAGATACTTATAGACTAACTTCAGTAAGATATTATTAATTAGCAAGATCAATAGATAAATAGCCTAACAGTTAATCTAAAAGATTAATATAAAAACTATAATTAGTAGAGGTCTAGAGTTTAAATCTCATAAGAGACTATTTTTATTAATAGTTAGTAACTATATAACTTAATTTATAATAATTCTAGTAAACTAAAAAAAAATTTCTAATTTATAAAAATCTTAGTAAACTTATAGTATTCTAGTTTATAGAAAATCCTAGAAAACCTAGAAAGCTAATTTATAAAAGATCTTAGTAAACCTGAAAGCTAGTTTATAGAAAATCTTAGTAAATCTAGAAGTTAGTTTATAGAAAATCTTAATAAACTTAAATATAAAAGATCTCAGCCTCTACTACTTAACTATCTCTTTCTCTAACCTAGTAGTAAACTTACTATCCTAATTAGTATAATTTTCTTATAGATTTATCCAGTATTAAACTAATTAATTAATATATAAATTCAGTTAATTATTAACTGAGGAAGAAAAAAGAATAGACTGTAGAACTTTATAGATATAGTTAAGAGAAGCTTTTTAGAGATAGATAGGTAAAGGGTAGCTTAAAATTAGTTAGTATAATCTTTAATATAACCTAAATAAGTATTAGTAGAGATATAGATATTAATATTAATAGAAGATAAAGATTAATAAAGAAGAAAATAGTAAGAGTATATAAGCTAAACTTATAACCTATTAAACTAATATAGAAGATTAGTAAGTAAATTAAGAGAACTTAACATTTAATAAATTACTAAAGAATAGGGGATTCAGAATAATATCTGAAAATAGTATTAATATTAGTAGAAATAGTGATAAAGATAGAAAGTTCTAATTCTACTAAAAGTAGGTAACTTCTGAGTATATCTATCAAAATAAAGTTTATTTTCAGAAAGGTTAACCTCACATGCAACAGATAAACGGAAGCTATTTTACGCACAGGCCACTATATAATCCATTCGTCAAACTTTCTAATATTAAAATTCAACCAATTTAGAGTATAATTCATTAAGATTATATAACCTTAACTCTAATAATTAATTTACTAGAATAAATAGAATATATAGAGTTATGAGAGTAAAGTAGAATACTTAATCCTTATTTACCTAATACAGGGTATTTAGAATAAAAAGAGTAATAGCAAAATACTATAACTCTAACAAAAATATCTAAATAAATTAAGAAATTAGTAGTCTTACCTTAAGTTAGACGTAATAATCTTCTATTACTATTTCTATCTAAATAAATTTTATTAATCTATAATAAATAGTAATAATAAAGTTAATTACTAATTAATATTAGTTTCACTAGGGAAAGATATATTATATATATAGTTATATATAGTATACTAATAGGGTTAAAGATATTAGTTTTTATAGTATATAGCCTATAGGTTATATATAGGCTAAATCTAGATATCCTAAGTAATTAGTTACTAATTATCTGGCAGCTAGTAATAACTATTAGCTAGTTATCACTAGTAGTAGCAGTCTCTACTACTAGGCTGCACTATATAGTTAGTATACTATAGAGTCCTAATAGTTTCGTAGCTATTTTACTACTAATACTATCTTTAAAAAATTTATAAAAATTCTTAACTCTATAATCTTAATAGTTACTATTAGCTATATATATTAAGTTCTAGCTTAACTAAAACTTCTACTAATTATTACTATTAGGTTTGTCTTTACTATAAAGTTAAATATTATAACTAAAAATATAATTATCTACATTAATAGATAATTCTATTACTATTTAAATTAATTATAAGTTAGTCTTAGTATTAATACTGTTACTGAATATATTATTCAGTAAGAACTATATATAGAATAAAAAACTTAGATATTACTATAAATATAAAGTAAAAGTAACCAGATATATATATATATATATATATATATATATATATATATATATATAATAAACTTATATAATATCACTATATACTTATATAATATAGATACTTAAATAATAGTTTTATATATTTCAGTAAGACTGATATATATCTAAATTATACCTATATATATACTTTAATAATACTGTTATTACTAGATAAGCTTAAACACCTTAACACTTATTATAAGCAGAGCCTGCGTAGCTTCTTTACATAAAATGATTACAGCTTCCAGCCCTCTGATTAGCTGCAGTTAACTTAGCTGTAATTAGTTAGTTTACTGCTAAGACTAACTGCAATTAGTTAACAGTTAAACGTTATTTATACTTCGGTTGAATACCGGGCTCCGCTTTCCCTCCTCCAGCGCTCGCACTGGAGTCAAGC
Organism: Colletotrichum lindemuthianum; assembly: GCA_001693025.2. Lineage (NCBI taxonomy): Eukaryota > Fungi > Ascomycota > Sordariomycetes > Glomerellales > Glomerellaceae > Colletotrichum > Colletotrichum lindemuthianum. Next base: position 70,704 of record MASP02000337.1, read on the forward strand.
TAGTATCATTATATTATATCAGAAATAAGCTGCATGTATTGTGACATCCTAGTCGGCCGTATACAGTAACAGTATTCCGGGCGCGCCTACCCTTTCGCGTGTACGACACATGCTAGCCCCTCATATACTTGGCCATCCTCAACCCTCAGCGCCTCCGTTGAAGACTCCTGATACCGAACCGAGGCCTTGCCTAGAGCCAAAATTGAAGTAACACTATGCATGAGTCCAATGACCGGTTCCTTCTCCATACCGCCGCGCGCGGAGGCAAAGGCAGGCACAGAAGCCCCATGCCATCATGTCGTCTAACTTGCGCCCAGTTTCGGTCGTGGAGACGTTAATTAAGGTATGAACGAACACATACATACAATAATTGCGAGGCCACCTCGCTTTCATCCCCTCCGTTACTAGTCGCATGATGAATTCCGAAAGCTTTGACTAACAAGTAATAGGCACAGCCTGGTTTGGCTGCTCGAGAAGACGACGACGGAAGACTACCGATTCATTGGGCCGCGTCTTCCAACTCTCTTGAGATTGTCCTCCTCCTCACGCAGCTGCAATCGTTTGATCCTGACGTACAGGTATGCAAGACGCGAATGAAGGTCTTATTTCCGTCCAGGTAGCTCATTGTTTCCGACTGTCACCAGGACTCCAGCGGATGGACTCCCCTCATGATTGCAGCCAGTCTCAAAGACGGAGAGGATCTTGTTAGCCTCCTACTTCAGAAAGGCGCCGATGTCAGCTTAAACAGTAGGTCTGCCTCGGCCGACTCATCTATACGTCAGTTAACCACCGTTTCCTCTCCACTTGCAGATTTTAATGGTCAGGTGAGTTATGATGCGAATGACAGCTTTGCTCTCAGGGACCCTACGCCTTTGCCCATAGTAATACGCCCCGTTAGAGCGTTCTTCACTTCGTTGCGTCTAAGAACAATCTTGATGTTGCACGAATGCTCCTCAACCACGAGCCTCCCGCCTCAACTAGAGTGCGTGATATTCGAGGACAGTATCCTATTCATAGAGCGGCAGCTGTAGGCTCAGTGCCGATGACGAAGCTGCTTATCAACCACAAAAGCCCCATCAATGCCACCGACGTCTCTGGTTATACTGCTCTGCACCATGCAGTCGCCGAGGGTCATGGTGAGTTCATCTATCCATCCCTCGCGGTTCATGAATGAAAGTGCTCACGCCCTGCAACCCAGGCGATACTGCCGTTGTATTACTTAAAGCAGGCGCCGAGTTCGACAGGAAGGACGCCAACGGACAAGTGGCTCTGGACCTGGCCCCAGGCAAAGAGGTGAGTGAGTTGGTCACCAAGGAGCCTCAAGCTCCATCAAGCTTTAAACGATAACCGACGTGGTGGTCAGGTTCGTCGCTACATAGAACGAGCCGCGGAGGGTGAAGGTATCGACATCTGACCGCAGGACAATCCAACATTCAATTCAAGAGAATTGGGCGGTCTCCTTGCCAGTGCGTGTCTACTCGGAAGAAATCAGCAGCTCTGACCTTGGAAACACCCTTTGAACTCCGCAATGGCGTCGCTCAACCGCTTTCTATTGATCTCACCTCACAGTGCGTTCTACCAGGTCACGATACATGGCCTTGAGGTCCTCTACGTCGGCTCGTAACTCATTTGCCTCCTCGCTTCTCTCCCCTAGAAGCTCCAGTGTTGTCTGATATCGCGAATGAACATCCTTGACCTCGGCCTCCAACTCAGAAACCCGCTTATTTGTGTTTTTGTTGGACTCAAGCTCTTTCATCAAAGCAACCATTTCTGCCCGCGCTTCGTCCCGTTGCGCCGAAATTCTGCTGAGCTCCTCACGTGACGTGACCCTCTCAGCCTCAAGCCGACGAACAGCCGCACTCATCCTCTCCACCAATTGTACAGAAGGCCCTGCTGCAACTGTTGACACTGACACCATGTCTTGCATCATCTGTAGAGGCGAGGATGTCGTCTCCACCCCATCGAAGAGGTCATCCCTCTCGCTGGGTTGTGAAGTGGTCGGAGGAAGCGATTCTGAAGGTAATTCGAATGATGTAAAAGAAGGGGCCACAGGGAGGTTGGGACCGGGTAAAGTCATTGGCCTGGAAGGAGGTTGGCTCGACAGCCGTCCTATCGGCGATGGAACATCTTGGAAGCCATCTGTCCCGCTAGTCGGAGTTGAAACCTTCCGTCCTTTAAGAACACTAGCCGTCTGGGCAAGAAGCAGGTCGCTGCTGAGAGTACGGGGGAGTACCGACAATAAGGGGGAGTCAGGCCTGCTCTGCATTCTTGGGGCCGAACCTGCCAGATGGTCTTCAGGCCAAGGCCTGCGCTCCGACTCAGCTCTCTCCACTTTCCAGGCTGCCTGCTGCCTGTCTAGTTCTGATCTGACTTGTGCAAGAGCCGTCTCAGCGTCATATGCACGTTGACTCAATGTTCCGATCTGTGACTGGTAGGCCTCGATATCATTATGATAGTGGGGAAACTTGCTTGTGAGCTCCTGTAACTCCTCATCCTGGAGCTTACACCGGGTTGCCTGTCACGAGTCAGAAACTGAGCAGGATGAGCGCTATAGATGCAGGTGAGCCCGATTCGAGAAGCTCGAGGTCCGGGTTGCATGTGCCTTACGGTTTCCCTAGCCTTCTTCCTCATTTCTGACTCACGCCGCAGAGCCTCGTCTCGTTCTCGCTCGAGATTGCCAACGCGGGTGAGCAAACTAGCTTCAATCCCCTGCCAATTTTCGGTGGCTATGGCGTGTTGAGTTTGTAAGGTGTCTACCTGTCGTAGGATCTTGGTTTGCGAGTCGCCGATCGCGCCGGACGAGGCTTCCTCTGCGAGAGCTCGCATCGCTTCTAACTTGCTCTCCATTGACTGAAGTTCGGCTCTCATCTCAAGCTCCGTGACTCGCGACCGCTCTGCCGCTGTCTTCGCGCTTTCTTCCGCCTCGACAATGGTAATTTTTGCCCTCTCAGTGACCAGGTTCTTCTCCAATATTAGTGCCGCAACCGTATCTTCAAGATCTTTGATGCGACGCTTCTCCAAGTTGACAGACTCTTCGCTGGCTTTCGTTGCAGCTAGGCTGGCTTGGTCTCTTGCCTTCGCAAGGCCTTCTCGCAGTTGTTGAATTGTTGACTTGTCCGCGACGACATTAGCGCGCAACGCGTTCATTTCGTCTCGCACTCCGTTGAGGCGAATCTGCAAATCATTTGTAGACTGTTCCAACTCCTCTGCTCTGGTTGCCCCTGGACGCAGAGTTTCCAAATCTGCGGTTGCCTTTTCCAAGCGAGCTCTCTCCTCTGCCAGCTCTTTCTCGATATTTGACAGCTGCGATCTGAGCTTCCGAATTATGGATCGGTGTTTCAGTTCAGTGGCAGCTAGTTTGCGGCCTTCTTCCAGTAGCACTGCTATTTTTTCATCTCTTTCGGCAAGCTTTTTGTCGAAACTACCAGTGGGAGCGTTGGCTGCCGACTTTCGAGCAGCGTCGGTGGCATCTCTTGCCAGAAACTGTAACTTTGCTTGGAGAGCCTCGAATTGTTCCACATAGCGATGAGTTTCCTCTTGCTGCTCTCTTTTGGTTTGCTCGAGTGAGCCTTCCAGGACTGCGATGTGACCCAGGTAGGTTCGGCAATGAAAACATTCAGATTGGTGCGTCTCAGTGCCCGCGGACGGCTTAGGCAACTCGGAAGCAACGATGGTGGATTCGTTTGCATCAGATACATCATCACTCGAATCCAAATGCTTGACAGATAGAGCCTGCGGCTCATGAGATTCCTCCGAGCACTGCGAGTAGCTTGTCTTGCTGGAAATTAGGAATGGAGATCGCGGCATCTCGGCCGCAATGGCAGCTGCGGTTGTGAATGTAGAATCTTGAACGGCGGTATGATTGAATTGGGGAGGGAGAACCTCGGGCTGACCTACGTCGGTGCTAGGCCGGGCGCTACAAGAATCGGAGGAAATGCTGCGAGCGTCTGACTGTTGGGCCGTTTTGGATGCCATGGCCTTGGCCAAGCGTTCTTGCAGACGGTCGTTCGTACGACTGCTTGTCGACGATCGAGAGATACCTAGACGAGCAATGAGCTGGCTGGGATTAACGGGAGCAATGGCATGAGACGACTCACCATTCAGGGGCTGTTGATCCCTAATGGAAGTCGTAGCGGACTGAGCAGCATCGGGCTGCCCTGAACTGTTACCGTCTTCTCCTTCAGCGAGAATGTTGTCGAGACGGGCTTCTACGCCGGCAACAGCCTGCTGCAGGAAAGAGCCCCAGCGAGACGACTTCACTGGAGCTGCCATGACAGCGGCTTAGATGACGTGGCCGTGGCCACTGTCGACGTCTGGGGCGAAGAAGTTTGCTTGGATGGTCGGTGACTTTGAGCCTGGGAGCGGTTGCGAAAAACAACATACACTAGCATTTCGAAAAGTGCCCAGGTGTGGCCAGGAAACAGTCGGACAGGGCGGTCGCATGCAGACAGATGATTTAAACAGGCATCTTGCGAGGATCTGTGACATTTCCACCCACACCGTGATAGGTAACACTGCTGGAGGTCGGAGAGTGGGTCCTGTCAGATTGAGGGAGACGTACCTCTGGAACGTACCCCACGGAAGCACGTTTATACGCTCCCGAGAGGTATATAGTATATCCACAGTCTTATACGCCATTTTTGGTTCAAATAATAATAATATAATTAATTTAATGATTAAGAGTCTTATATACTATACCCACTATTTTATAACTATTTAAAATCTTTTGAAAACCTAAGAAATAATATCTACCTCTACTAGAAAAATTATTCTAAATAGTCTTAAAAACTGAATTCTCTAGATTAACTAAATTAAATTTCTATATTATTTCTATAGCTTTTAGGATCTTATAAGCCCCAAAATTTATAATACAATAGTTTTAGATATTTTAAATACTAAATATAAATAGCTTACTATTAAACTAGTAATTCTTAAGATTTATAATTACCTATTAAGGTCTAGATACTCTTTATATACTTTAAATTTATTTTAAATTATAATTCCTAAGGTAAAAGATTATATAATAATTTTAGATATAGAAAGTAACACTCTATAGGCTATAGCCCTTAAGTATCTTTTTACTAAAAATGCAGTATTATATAAGAAAAAACACTCTAAATATATCTTTTAGGCAAGAATATACTATAGAAGAATAAAAGAAATATAGATAATATAAGAATATATTAGAAATATTATCTCTTCTAACTTCTTAAAATACTCTTATACTTATATAGAAAACCTTAATATCTATTTATGTTAACTTAAAAGCTATATAAATTATAGTAAATTAAGAAATAGATAGATATAATTATAAAAAATATAGTAACTTTTAATAAACCTATAAGAAAGAAGCTAAACTTAAGAATTAGTATAAAGATATAAGTTACTTATTAGGAGAAAGTAATCTATAAATACCTTAATATAAAAATACTAAACTTTTATAAGCTTTTAATTTAATTTCTAGAATATACTGAAGAACTTAAAGGTAGCTATATTAAATTATAAACCTTCTTATATTTAATTTTAGTCTTTCTTAAAGCTTATAATAATATTCTTATAGTAGCTAAGGTTATAAGTTATATTTAGCTTTTTCTTTTAAAATTTGAAATTATCCTAACTTAAAGTAAATCCGCAAGAGGAATCCTTAATTCTATAAATACTTCCAATAATAATAATAAAGAAGCTTAAGGAAGATTCCCTACTATATTAAGAAGCTAAAATAGAGGCTAAACTTAATAAAGTAAAGAAGCTTCCAGTTAATAAGCTGGTAAACACTATAAATAAAAGTTTGATAATAATAAAAACCCTAAGGTAAATAAAGATCCTAACTGCAAAATATACTAATTATAATATCCCCTCTTAAGATACTTCTATATTAATAAGGAGATTAAACCTTATATCTAAAAACCTAGCTTAAATATCTAGAAGCTTCTTAATAAAATAATATAAGGTAATAGAACCTTTATAAAATATATAAGGAAGATTATAAACTTAATCTTGAAGTTCTAACTACATAGTTACTTTTATAAAATAATAATTATAGCCTTAGTAATCTTAAATAAGCTTTATATGCTCGTAAAATCTATAATTTTAGATTTAGAATTAATATTATATATTTTTAATAATACCAAATAGTTTCAAACATTTTTGGAAGCTGCAATAGGTAACTACCTCTAGGTAAATATTTAGAAGATTACTATAAAAGGCTATAGTAATATAGAGATAATAATATAAAGCCTGTAAGGCTTTATAAAACTATATTTATTTAATATTATATTATATTCTAACCTAATAAGTAACTTAATATTACTTAGGAAACTTTATAAGTATAAATTATAATAAAATTAGAGTTTAGGTAATAACTATATTTAAAAGGTAGATAGAAGTTACCTCTATTTTCTCAAAATTATAAACAGGCAATATATACTTAAGTATAATCCTCTTAAAGAAATATCCCTGTAGATATTTATAAAGTAAATACTATTACCTAAAAATAAATCTCCCTAAACCCTATAAGCTATATAAGTATATTATATCCTTATAAAGGTAGCTAATAACTGGATCTTAAGAACTTTAGTATTTAAAACTAAAACATCTAGAACCTAAAGTAATAAACTACTTATTAACCTCTATAAGAAATATTCAAGTAACTGGAAACTTATAAGCAGTCTCTATAGTAAACTATAATATATATGTAAAAGAAAAGATATATTGAATACTATAAAAAGCTTAAAAGAAGTTAATATAATATACTAACCTAAGGGAGAGAATTATAATAAACTTCTTTAGCTTCAAAAAAGATTATAAAAACTATAAATCTACTATAATCTTAATAATTAAATAATAAACTTAATATAAAATTTCTATCTTTATATAAGGAAAACAGAAAAGCTTCTAAATATTATCAGAAAGCTTCTTAACTTTCTAAAAACTATATATAAAATATTAGTTAAGAAAAGTAGGGTAGATAATAAAATCTGGAAGTATAAAGTAATTCAGATAAAAATTTAAGAGAGAAATACTAAGTTTAAACCCTTTATACTAAATATTCCGACTTAAAATAGTAAGGCAGAAAGAATAGTAGTAGTAATTAAAAAACATATAGGATTTATAGTAATTAAAGTATCTCTTCCTTCTATTCTATAGCCTGAAATACTTAAAGCTACTATATATATTTATAACTATATACCCTCAGCCTCTTAAAACTAAAACCTACTATATAAGTAGTTTTATTATTACTTCTGGAAAAATAAAAATATATATAGAGTAACTCTAAACCTCTTTTATCTAAAGATATATTAATACTAAATATATATAATAACTTAAGAATCTTAACTTAAGTAATATTACCGCTAGAAGCTTATACTAAAAGTATTCTTAGAATTTCTAGTTAGCTGTACTTTAAGTAACTTCTTTAAAATCTGAAACCCTCTTTAGAAGGAAGTTTTTATAATAAGAAATATAATTTTCAATAAAAAAAGATTCTTTAACAGCAACCTAAAAAGCTTTATATTAAAAATCTCTTCAATAAACCTCAAAGAAATCGAAAAGAGAATTACTAAACTTATAAAATAATTAAAAAATATAGCTGTAAGGTAAACTATTAATAAGGAAGTAGATAAAGTTATAGAACTCTCCTTAACTACCTTAAATACTAAGTAAATAAGTATTTAAAATCCTTAAGAGAAACCTAATCTTTAGGAGAAGCTTACTTTAACTAAAACTAAATTTAAACTCTAATTTACACCACTAATCTCCCCAGAATCTATAAGCTTTATAATAGTATTCTAAAAGATATTTATTATTAAGTATAAGGTAGAGAGGTAAACATAGTAGAATCCTAAAATAATAAGAATAATATTATAAAAACCTTGTTAAGTTACTTTTCGAGCAGAATATAAAATATATAAAGATTTTAAAATTTATATAAAATTAGTTATTATATTTAATAGATACTTAAAACCTAGCTAGCCTAAAAATTCCAATAAGATAAATAATCGAGAATATATAGTAGAAAGGCTGCTAGAAAAAGTAAGTAAGGAAATCTATAAAAAGCCTCTAAGATATTTACAGAAATACCTACTACTTTTAAGTAATTTAAGAAGCTTAAAGTAGAATTAAGAAAAACTTTATATACCCTCAGGAAAGTTCCAGCTGCTATTATATAATATAAAATTCTTAGGTTTTTAAGATATATACTGGTAAAAGTTATCTTTCCTTCTAATATCTTACTGGCAGCTAATAAGTAGAGAACAGTATCTAAATTATACTAAAAAGAATATTAACTCTTAAGATTTTCACCTATTAGTATAAAGCTTCAGAAAGGCTAAAGAAGTATATCTATAAGGCTACTAAATCTTAAAATTATAAAATAAAGTTAATATACTAATTATAAGAGGTTAAATAATTCTTAGTTACTATTAGGTTTATATATACAAACTTAATAAATATAGGTAACTACTTAAGTTAAAAGCTTACTTAGTAATATAAGGAAACTAGTAACTAAAGGATATATATAATATCTATATAGTAATACTTTTAGAAATATTATTTTAGATACTTATAGTAATTACAGTATAGTTTAACCTTTAGCTTCTTTAGTATAACGTAGTTAACACTTTTATCTATATAGATATTAATAAAGAAATCTATATAAAAATACCTCTAGATTATAAGAGATAGAAGAAGGTTCTAAAGCTCCAAAAGGTATTATATAGTTTCCGCCAATTACCTATTTTCAGTAGTAATATCTTAAAAAGAACCTAAGGAACTTATAGTTTTCTTATATTTCTAGAGAAGATTACTATTAGTATAAAAGCTAGATTCTATTTCTCTTCTATATTGATAACTATATTCTAGTATACTTAAAATATATAAAAATCTTATAAGAAAGGCTATTAAAGATTTTTAACTGTAATATTATCTTAAGGAAGGAAAAACTTATAATAGTTTCTAAATATTAAGATACTATATAATTAAGAGGCTTAAAAACTATAGCTTTCGTAAGTTATAAATATAGAGAAAACTTATAAATTTCTACTAGAAGACTATAAGCCTAAGGAGAGAGATTACTTCTAAATAATATACTTAAAACTTCTTCTATATAATAAAGAGGTTTTATAGTAAGAAATTAACCGCTACCAGAAGAAAGTAAATATTATACTATATATAATAATAATAATAAGGCTAAATTTAGTATTTAAAGCCAGTTTACTAATTTATTTTAACTAAAATCCAGAGTCTTAGTATTAAGAAGCAGCAAATTAAATACTTAATTATATCCATAAGACTTAATATCCATACCTTAAGTATAGTATAAAGTCTGGAAGTTTAAAAAACACTCTAGTAGTCTCCTTTAATATAAGCTTTAGAAATAATATATAAAATCAAAAAAGCTCTTAAAGTCTTATAATAAAGCTTTTTAGAGATAGTATTACTTAGAAGGCTATAAAGTAATCTATAGTTACTATATTAACTATAGAAGTAAAGTTACTCTCCCTCTTCTTAGTAGCTAAAAAAATACTATTTGTAAGTTATCTACTAACCTTATTATAACTTTAAGTACCTACAGAAAGCTTAGAAGTAATAAGGTTTCCTATCTCTAAAAGTCTATTAATAATAATTTAAATTAAATATAATAACCTCCAAATAGTAAGCTTAGTAATAAAGAAACTTATAAGGCTTTAAACTTATCTAAAATATATTAATATCTATAACTACTAGCTTTATTAAGAAATTTCTAAAAAGAGATTATTAGTTACTTATATTCCCTCAGTATAATATATAGTAGATAGTTTAATAACAGTATTACCTAAGTAGCAGTTTAAGAGATTCTAAAAGTAACTTAGTTTATATTACTAAAGAAACCTTCTTAAGTAAAACTATATTAGTAACCTTAAGAAAAATAAGAAAATATAACTTAAGCTTTCTTAGTTAGAGTTAGTATAAAATATAACTTAGTAAGAAACCTTATTATATTATAATCTGAAGGCGTAAGAAAGTAAAATATTCCTTAATTTAAGGTTAAAGTCTGTAAGTAATAGGATATTTGAGAATATAAAGCTTATAAGTAAAAACTAATCCTCTAAAGCTAAAGCCTAAAATAAAACCAAGAAACTATATTACTATTCTAAGAAACCACTATAATAAGCTACCTACTTATATATATTAAGAAGAAATTTAAGGAGTATATTGGAGGCGTAGCTATTTAGCATAATAGAAAGATAGAATTTAAGTAAGTAATATAAGTTAGTAATTAGGCCCTCAGCTAAAGAAAGAAAGCTAATTAGTATTACTAATAAAAGAATCTATAAGAAATAAAGTAGCAGTAACAGAAGCTATAAAAGCTGCAGATATTATAGAGATAATATAAGAAATAAAGTTACCCTTAGCGGCAGAGGCAGAAGTATAATAGTTATTATACGTAGCAGTAATAATATTATAAAGTTTTTAGTATTTAATATTCCTAATCTAAAAGTATATAAGTTAGAAATTAAATTAGAAACCTTAGGAAAAAATACTTACTATATAGGTTTAACTATCTTATTATTATATATAGTAAGAAATTTTATACAGAGATAAATAGTTACTTCTATATCTAGCTTATAAATACTACTAGATATATAGTATTTATTATAGTAATAGGGGCCTTAATAGCAGAAATTAAGGTAGCTTTAGTCTTCAGAAAAAAAAGAAAAGTAGCTAAATTAAGAATTATAAAACTTATCCTTATTATTTTTACTAATATACTTATATTTATAATCTAATAAGATTAAAGTTATCTTACCAGCTTTTATAACGGAAAAGCTTTTAAAAGTAACAGCTTTCTTTAGCTTTTTAGCTATAAATATAGAGAATTTAGAGGTAGATATAAAATACTTTACTAAATATTTAGAATAGTAGAAAGTATTCTTCTTAACCCTCTTATAATTATAGTATTCTTTATTATAAATAGCAGCCTTATTACTAATAGCCTTACTAATAGTAGTTTTAGTTATATTATTAACTACTTTCTTAATATACTTAGTATTAGTAGGAAATATATAGAGAGAGGTAGAAGTCTCTTTAGGAAAGTTATTATAAGTGGAAGAAAATATTTTAAAGTCTCTTTATAAAATTAGTAATATAATAGTACAAGAAATTCTATTTAAAAATTATATATTATTTAAGAAATTATTAACATTAAAAAAGAGAAGAAAGATAAGCTATATAGCTATATAATAAATTTAATAACTTATATTTAAACTTAAGGTATTTTAGCTAATAAGAGGCTAAATTCAGAAAATAAAATTAACTTTCCTCTAACTAATTAAAACCTTACTTATATCACCTACTATTATTATTTAAAAAATTACAAAAGAATATAGAGAGTATTTATAGTAATCTTAAAGAGGTTTTAAATAAAAGAATTTATTTTTAAATCTATTGATAAAGTATATATAGGTAGGAAGAAGCTTTGAAGATCTTTCCCTGGGGAAATATATTAAATTAAGAAAGATATACCTCTAGTATATATCTTACGGAAGTATATTTATATACTCCCAAGAAGTATATAGTATATCTATAGTCTTGTGCGCCATTTTTGGTTCAAATAATAACAATATAATTAATTCAACAGATTCTACTCTACCGTGAACTAATACCTACCTCTTTAGGCTGGCCAATTACTACCTACGCAGGCGGAAGGTCTCAATAGTACCTATACAGTATATTAGCAACCTAAACGGTAAGTATGGCCCTAACCTATTAAACAGGCTCCTTCTTAAATACAATCAAAATACTTTTTTTAGAGTAATAGCAATTAATTTAATTATAATACTCCTTCTATTTCTATTATATTAGCTGTAAAGAGTATATATATCTAAATATTAATAATATAAATAGTTAACTAGAGATAGTAAAAGTAATACTATAGTTACAATACAGAAAGATATAAGGGTTTCTTACCATTTATATTCCAAACAGTATGTAATATAAGTAAGTTAGTCCTTTACTAGTAACAGCCAAACCAGCTACGGTTGAACCCCCCCCTCCCAGGTAGGTACCCTTAGCTATATGGCTATGCTTCAGTTGAGTTGAGAATAGGCTTTTGTTAGGAATAAAGGTCTCTAGAGGCAGAGTTTATACCAGTTAAACCTCAGGCGGCTGGCGCTATCTCTACAGGCTTTACCCTACTTAAACTATCTAAAATAGAGCTTTGTAAAGTGAATATAGTTGGATTAAGCTATATGGAATATAAATCAAATTTATTACTTTACTTATAGATAATAATTAAGTGTTAAAAGACATTAAAGAACTATGAAGTAAAAAGTATATATTTTAGTAAGATTATATATTATAAACACTAAGTTTTACCTAGAACTACTTTTGTTTACGTTCTAAGAACGCTAGTAAGTATCCTGCTCAGTATGATCGTTTTATAAAGAAAGTAAATTCTTAAAATATATAATTACTTTATCCGTAAAGTTAATATTACTTATAATATCTTTTAGAGTTTTCTTAGGAGTTAGACTTAAGTAGTTTTCTAGAAGTAGCTAAGTATTAATTAACTATAGAGATACTTAAGTTTCATAATCTTAAGGTCTTAAGTATAATAATACTAACTTATTACGAAGGTTATAAGTTTAAAATTAATATTAGTATTGAAATTATTTGAAGAATAACATAAGTTACATAACGAAGAACCTAAGTATCTATATAGTCATCTATAGTTCTTATTTATTAATAACTTGAGGAAGGTAACCAAAAAAGAGAAGCAAAGTAAAATTAAGATTAAATCTTATGTATATTTATACAATAGTTTAGTTACTTTTACTTTGTATCTATATTAGTATTTCAGCTCTTTATCATATATGTAATTCTAATTGTAACTTATACCTAATAATAGTATTTATACTAATACTAACTTATAACTAATTTAAATAGTAATAAACAAAACCTATTATTATAGATAATTATACCTCCAGAGTCTTGTAAGAATATAGTTTCTTATAGCCTATATAGAAAGTTAAGATAGCTAGTATTATATAATTAATAGAAGCTTGAGGCTACTAAGTCTCTATAGAATAAAAGTCCTCTTACAGCTACTACTAAATAGTCTACCAAGTTGAAATCTTATAATCTATAGAGATTTACCTTTTACTATTTACTTTGCCCTTACTTAAGCTTTCAGCTATGTTCTTATAATCTTTAAACTTCTACCTATCTAAAAAGATAAGATTAAAGTTTCTATAATAGCTTTATTATAGTAAATAGCTGCTAAATAGTTAGTATCTATAATAACATCCTAAATACCTATAGCCTCCAAAGATTTAGCCTCTAAAAGTACAGCCTTAGCTAGTAAATATACAGTAATCTCTATACCAGCTAGATTAATATAAATAGCCAAAGTAATTAGTATAGCTATTAGTAACTTAGATAATACAGCTACTATAATAGCATTTATATACCTTCTTAAATAATAGTTATTCTTTATACAAATAATAGTAGAATACCTATTTGATAGTATACTTACAGCAAACCTAATACTATTATTACTATTACTAACCTTATCTGTTACCCTTAACTATAGGAATTACTTAAGGCCTCCCAGTTACTTATACAGCTTACTTTATGAGAATACTATACTATATAAAATTAAGAGTTAGCTAATAGTAATCTCAGATAGCTATATATTATAGCTATAAACCTCTAAGGCCTAAAGGATTTCATCAGTTATAACTAAACTTATAAACCTAATAGTATAGCTACTATTATATTTTACGAAACTTTCTAATAATTAACTTTATAGTATTTACGTACTATTTATTAATTAACTATAAGCTATATTCCGTTTGACGTTGTGGCTTAACGTCTGGCTAGCTCTTTCTATTTTGGCAAAAACAGTAGGTTCGAATTCTGTAACTGTTAAACGAGTATAGACGACTAGTGAATAGATTAAGGGAAATCAACACTCAATAAATTACAGAAGAATAGGAAATTCAGAGTAATATCTGAAAATAGTACTAATATTAGTAGAAAAAGTAATAAACATAAGAAGTTCTAATTTTACTGAAGGTGAAGAACTTCTATATATATCTATCTAAATAGAGTTAATTCTCAGAAAGATTAACCTTACGTAATATAGATAAATGGAAGCAATTAATATTAAGGCTGCTATATAATCTCTTTACCGAATAGTTTAATATTATAGTTTGATTAATTTAGGATATATTTAATATAGATTATATAATCTAAACTCTTGTTATTAATTTACTAAAATAAATAGATAATATAAGGTCATAAAAGTAAAATAGATTACTTAACCTTTATTTACCTAATATAGAGTCTTTAGAATAGAAAAAGTAATAGCAAAATAGTAATAACTTTAATATCCCTCCATAAGGTATATAAGATAAATATCTTTTATAGCTTAGAAAGTCAGTAAAAGCTCTACCAAAATATATAGGAAAGAAAGAGAGAATAAAAGTCTGAAAAACATAAAACTATATAAGAAGTTTGAAGGAAAAGACTTTAAAAGAGAAAGAAAAATCTAAAAAGCCTAAAATCCCTAAAAAGTAAGAAGAAAAAAATTAATCTTTAAGAATATATAATTAGTATTATTTTCTTTATAAGAGAGTAGAATAGTATTTATAAAGTTATTCTGTAACGTCATCTAAACTATAGTATTAAACTTAACTTAGCCTAAAAGCTTTATTAAAGAACTAGTAATATTATTTATAATATTTGATGAAACGTGAGGCTACGTTAACCGTATATGGCTATAGCCTAAAGGCTACGTTTCAAGGGTTTAAATACCCCGCATATCCGGCATTTCAGCCGTAACAATCTAAGCTGTTTTTCTTCCTTATAAACCCTCTATATGGTGCAAAAAAGCCCCTACTAGAGGCTTCCGCTATACTCTTACAGTTATAAGTTTAGTTTAGCCTGGGTTTTTAGGTGTTTTTGAATACTTTTAATACCTTTACCCTCTTTTATCGTTAATTTGCATACAGCCTGTACTTATAAGAATCTCTTTTTGGTCCTTCTTTTTAATATATATATAATGCTATCTATTTTAAGGTGCCTCTATATTAATATTAATCTATCTTTTTCGATATATTTATAGTGTAACCTATCTCTAAATATTTCTTCATTACTCTTTCGATATTATAGTTAACCTCTTGAGGATGCCTCTTTGGCGCCCTTATTTTACTATATTATTTTCAACTAGCTACCTCTTCCTCTTTTAACTTCACTTCACCCTTTACCTATCTATCTCTCCAGTAATCATATTTGGACTAGCTGCCTTCAAAAGGTATTCCTTTAGCAAAAGAAAAAGATAGACTTAGCCTATAGTAGTTATTTCTAAAAATCCCCCTTTAGATATACCTTACGTCTCTACACTTTATTTAATATATCATGAGGGGTAGAAGAAAGCCTAAAAGCCTAAATAAGGAGCTTTAGTGAAGCTAAACTATAAAGTAAAGTTAACGTTCAAAGTAATATTATTTAGGCTGTATACCTAAGGTAGTTAAAATACCAACCTTGAAAATAGCTATCCTAATAGCCTGGAAAGAGTTTAAGAATCCTTCCCTCTTATAATAACTTTAGTAAATATTTTAATACTTAAAGTATATCTTCTAGGTTATTATAAGAATAATCTTCTTATATAAAGTATTAGGAATATCCAGTAGGATTTCAGCTTTATTAAAGCTAAGTACCCAAAATGGCGCCTCTATAGCTACCAGTGGGACAAGGTATATAGATATAAGAATTATAGTGGATAGAAGCTACTCTAAAGAGGGTATCTCTAATAATCTTATTAGCTAGAAGGCTATATTTCATATAGTATATATTTAAGTATACTCTTAAGTCTGCTCTTAAGCTTATATTAATCTCAAGCAGTTATATAGCTCTAAGTAATAATAAGAAGATAGTAGTATTAAGAGCGGTAGAGACACTTAAAAGCTATATTCAGAATCCCTTTATCTGACGGAGGCTAATTTGAAAAGACTAGGGGAAGCTATTTTCAAGCAGAATACTATCTATCAGAATTAATCTATAGGTATATAGCTTCTTTACAGGAAATAAATCCAGCTTCCAGCCCTGTAATTAGCTGATGCTAAACTAATCTCTATTAGTTAGTTCTGATAAAACTAACTGTAATTAGTTGACAGTTAAATACTGTTTATATTTCGGTTAAATTCCAGGCTCCACTTTCCCTCCTCTAGTGCTTACACTAAAGTTAAGCTAGTTGGATAGTGGAGGCTGTTTAAGGATTATTACTTTCACATAAACACTAGAGAGCTTAAAGGCCCTGTTGCCCTCACCTTAGCGTAAGGTTTTCCTTACCTATAACTTAGCATCCTGTAACCTTCGCTCTAGAATAGTTATTTAAATACTTTTATATTGAGATAAACCACTGGGAATATCTTTATTCAGATATAAGATAACTTTTACACCTGGGGAGATATATAATAAATTATAGGGTTATATTAACTATATATAGCTATAACCTAAAGGCTATATTTTAGGGGTTTAAATACCCCATATATTCTGTATTTCAGCCGTAATAATATAAGCTATTTTGCTTCCTCACGATTCCTCCATATAGTGCAAAAAGGCTCCTACCAGGGGCTTCTACTATATTCTCACATAATATTAATATAATAAAGATTTATCTTACTATCTCTAAAAAGATCTCTAATATAATAATAATAAATACCTATATATTTTGCAGTTTTACGGAATTCAGTATTTTTAGTAAGCGTTTTAGCTAATTAATTATATATAAAGATAATAGGTTTATTAATAGCCCTATATTCCAGAGATTTATTAATAAAGCTATAGTAATTGCATAAGTAAATAACTTCTTTAGTAGTGTCTACTAAAGCTATATACTGAGCTTTATAAGTAGATAAAGCTACTATTCTTTGCTTAGTTAAATTATAGCTAATGATATAATAAGAATTCAGGTGAAATATATAAGCTAAAGTGGATTTTCTATTATTAACACATCTTACTTAATTCAAGTTGGTAAAGTTAAATAAATTAAAGATATCAATATTATTATAGTTATAAATTGACTTATAACTAGGGGTTCTTTTAAGTAATTCCATATTCTATTAAGGGTAATAAAATATTGTTTAGAAGAATAAAAATAAAGACTAAAGTAGGTTATATTAGAATAGGTAGGAAAATAGGTAATAGATAACCTATATTTCAGGAGAAACGTTATTAGATAAAAGTAGTTTTCTTAATATAAAGGCTTGATGAAAAAGATTATAATAAGAGTGATAAAATAGAGAAATTCTCGGTAACTGCATTGATAGTATTGTTGATAATTTCTAACTGTTATTTATGCAGATATAGAGGCTTCTTTATGGAAGATTTAGTTTGGACCTCCGGCTATTGCTATAGTGGATCTCCGGCGGATTTCCGGCGGACCTCCGGCTGTAGCTATAGCGTATAGGCTACTGTAACTACAGCGTATAGAGCTCTGTAACTGCAGCGTACGGGCTATAGCATAGCGTAAGCTACAGTACTTATTATAACGTATAGGGTACTGTAACTGCAGTATATACATTACAGCATAAATAATCTGAAGTAATTATGTAAACTCTTTATATAGTTATTACTTTTACTTCTAAGCTACGGAAGATAAAAAGATAAAAACTATATGTATTTAAAGAGCGTTTTTTATATTATCTATTTATATAGAAATATTAGTATATTATTCATATATCTCATGAGAATAAATAGAGATAAAGTACTCTTAATATTCTAGATATTAGAATAGGTCTAATAGGTTCTAATAGCTAGAGTAATATCTAGCCTGATTTTTAAGGTTAAATATAATAAAGTTTCTACTTCTTTTTTAATATTCTAATATTTCTTCCTTAGAAGTATTATCCTTATTTTTATAGAAGTTGGATTTATTATTTATAGATATATGAAGATTAAGGAGATATTTCTTATTATATTTAGTAAGAACTTCATCAGTATATTTAAATTAGTTTATTTCTATAACCTTATTCTTTCTATTAATAACTAAATTATTATCTAAGACGGTATTAGATTCTTCTAGATTTTGGATTTTTATATTCTTTTCAAGATTAGTATATATATACTCTGAATTAGCAGTATTATTAGTCTCCAATACTATATTATCTATATAATATACCAGGATAGCTAAATATTTATTTTTATTAAGAGTAATACTGAGTATAAATACGTCTTTATTGTAAGGAGATACTTTAAACACAATTTTATATAAAATAGATTTACAATATAATTACTATAATCTAGGGCTTTCTTTTAACTGATATAAAGTTTTAATAAGTAAATATATAAAAGATTGATTCTTATAGTTATTATTAACCTGTTGCCGGGTATATTATACAGTTAGAACCACATATAGGGTGAACAGCTTAGATACCACCACCGGTACAGAGCAAAAGTAACCAAATAGTTATTATTAAAACCCAAACCTTTAGAATCTTAATTATAGATAAAGCTAGTAAGTAATTAAATATAAATCTTTTTATCTACTTAAATATAAATAAATATAGTAGTAATATTATACTGAATTCAAATCCAGTTATTATATATAGATGTAATAAGTAAATATCTGTAACTTTCAAGCCTATAGGTAATATTAAAGGTTTCAAAATAATTAATATTGAAATAATGGTCAAAATCCTAAGTAATCCACCTAGTCTTATATATAAAATTACTAGAATCCGGATTATTAGATTTTACTCTGGAAATCTATCTACTTCCTAGTATATTAATACTATTCTTTTTATTAAAACTTAAATCAGATAGAGGTAAAATAGTCTAAACTTCTATAGACTTAATAGACCTAACTTCTTTATCTATAGCTTGAATTGAATTTTCACTATTTTGAGAACTTATAATATTTAAAAACGTAGTTAGCTTATTAAGAGTATTAATAGAAAAAATATAGAAAGCAGTATGAGAATTACTATATTTACTAATAAATAAACTTTTACTATAGTTATATTAATTATAATTAGTATAAAGAAGTAAAGATAGATAATCTTCAACTGTAAGGAGCGTACTTTTTTTATATAAATACTATTTATGTTTTCTTTAAATTCTGAACTTAAAAAAGGAATCTCTATAGATATAGTAGATTTTTTAGAGTTCTTGAAATCCATAACTTTATTGGAATAAGTTATAGATAAATTACTGAAATCCTTATTAGAAGAAGAATTTAAGTTTATATTACTATTTTGTATTTTATCGGGAGAAAGTAGAAGATTAGTATTTTAGTAGTATCATTATAACTACTTAACTTAATAATAATAACTGGATTTTCAGAAGATTTCTTAAAACTAAGTTAGTTAAATTTAGTCTTTATAGATTAACTAAACCTAGTAATAATAGTATTACTAAAAATAGATAAATCTTCTTTCTGTTAAGAACTAAATTGTAAGGATATAGTCCCCTATAGCCTGTACGGAGAGCCGGAATAGCTAGGATTACGTAACTAATAGGGCCTGAGGCTACTATAGGATAAAAGCCTCTTATAGCTACTACTAGTTAGCTTACTAAGTTGAAATCTTACAACCTACAGAGACTTACTTTTTACTACTTACCCTTCCCTTACCTAAGCTTTTAGCTATATTCTTATAATTTTTTAACTTCTACCTCTTTAAGGAAGTAAGACTGGAGTTTCAGTAATAACTCTATCACTATAAACGCCTGCCGACCGCTTGGCGACTATATTAAGAATAATAACGCCCTAAGTTATAGCCTCCGAAAATTCGGCTTCCGAAAATATAGCCTCTGAATATACATCTTCCGAAAATACACCCTCTAGTAAGTCGCCCGGCAAATATACAGCAACCCCTACGCTGGCTGTATTAATATAAGTAGCTAAAGTAAGTAATATAGCCACCTATACTATAACGTTAATAGTTATACTATCAGGCTTAAGTAATACAGTAATAGTAACTATAATAGCGCTTATATACCTTCTTAAATAATAATTCTCTTTTATAGAAGTTATAGCAGAGTGTCTCTCTAGTAATATACTTACAGTAAGCTTAATATTATCACTATCACCTACTCTATCTATTACTCCTAAATATTAAGATTACTTAAAACCTCCTAGTTACTCCTATAGTTTCTTTCATAAAAAAGCTACCCTATATAAAATTAAGGATTAGCTAATAGCAATCTAAGATAGCTATACTCTATAGCTAGAAGCCTTAGAGATATAGAAGATTCAGTAAACTATAACTAAACTATTATATAACCTATAGACTTAGTAATATAACTACTATTATATTTTACTAAACCTTTTATAGGCTAACTTTATAGTGTTTACTTACTACTTATTAACTAACCCTACCCTATAAAAGTTACACCTCTATAGTATACTTTATATCCTTCAGTATAAAACCTAATTACTATTAAAATTCTATACTAAATAGTTAGTAATCTATAGGTTCCTAGGGACTCTTAGGTTAGAGACCTCCAGACCTTACATATTTACCTTCTTCTATTACTTTAAGGCTAGAATATAGAGGCACTTATAGCGCTAAAAGTTTAATAACTAGTAACTAAAAGCTGTAGCCCTAGCAGCTAAGTATCTATAGGAGATATTACAGCCTCAGGAAGCCTCCAGTAGTACTAATAAGAAAGCTACTAGTTATAGTAATACTATAGCCTCAGTATATATATACTGTAAGATAGTTAATAAGTTAATTCCAGCTAAGAAACCTCAACTTAAGGGTTAATCTATATTTATACTTATATATAAGATATATAGTAAGTTCAGCTATATTACAGCTAATTATTACTATAATAAATTCTGTATCTACTACTAGAAGAATAGCTACCTTACGAGAGTTTACTATAAATACCTTACTGCTGAAAGCTTATTACTAAAAAGGCCCCAAGGTTATACTAAGCCTGAAGCTAGAAGACTACTAATATATAGCAGTAGTAACCTCTTTCCAGAAGTGAAATAACTAGTAACTATGTGTCTATACTTCAGTAGTCTAATTAGCTATAAGAAACCTTATATATCTAATCTATTATAGGATACCTTATAAAGAGAAGAGGTTAGATACTCTAGTTTTTACCTAAAGATATCCAGTTAATATACTAAAAAGGTTAGATACTCTAGTAATTACCTTAAGATATCTAGTTAATATACTAAAACCTTATAGGTTAATATACTTATAGAGAGGTTTCACTAAGGAGTTATTAACCTCACAGGTTGATATACTTATAACTTTAATTTCTTCTCTTAATTACTTAAACTCGTTATTTTAACTACTATTTAAACTATTATTTTTAACTATTATCTTAACTATTATTTTCAACTATTATTTTTAACTATTATCTTAACTATTATTTTAACTATTATCTTAACTATTTTTTATCTATTCTTTCATCTTTATTAAAAGCTCTAAGCTACTAGCGAATAGTTAGCAAAATTATATATTAAAAAGTGGCTGTATAGTATTTACAGGCTTTAGAGGCTAAAGCCTCTAAAGGGGGGGATAATTATAAGGATATAGTCCCCTATAGTCTGTATAGAGAGCTAGGATAACTAGGATTATATAACTAATAGAGCCTGAAGCTACTATAGGATAAAAGCCTCTTATAGTTACTACCAGTTAGCCTACTAAGTTGAAATCTTACAAGCTACGGAGACCTACCTTTTACTGCTTACCTTTCCTTTACCTAGGCCTTTAGCTACACTCTTACATAAATTAGTTTATAAGAATATTAATATCTCTAGACTAAATAGTATCTTACGATTCAAAATTCTATACTTAATAGGTATTATAGCTAAAAGTAATTATAGTATGATTTTTAGCTTTAGAATCTAGCTTATTTAAATACTTATTCTTAATCTTATAGTAATAGAGATTACCTTTAATCCTTATATTAGAAATAAAAAGCTTCTTTTTATTCTCTAACTTATATAAAGTTTTAAATTTAATAGAAGAGTATAGTATTCTATTATAAATATAGATAGAAGCTAGAATAACTAAACCCTAAAGATATAAAAGTAAACTAAAGTTATAGGGAAGAACCTTAGCTTTATTAACTATAGTTCTTATAGTCTTCTTAATTAAACTATTAGGCTTATAAGTATAAAGTGGTCTTTTATTATAGATAATACTATTATATAGATAGATAATTTTTATTCTATTATCAGAGAATTCAGAGCTACTATCTATATTAACTTCTTTGGTTCTCTTATTATTATTATTACTATTTATTATATTAATTAACTCTTTGAAAGTGGAAGTTACTTCTTGAAAGCTTTTAGTTTTTAATATCTTTCCCCAGATACATCTACTACACTTATTAATAAATAAAATAAAGTATATATAGTGATTATTGGTTTCTGGAGATATAGGCTTATATAAGTTGAAACTAATATAATTAAAATACTTAAACTTTTTATAGTTATTAGAGTTTCTATTAACTTTATTAGTAAACCTATCTTTAAGATAGGTTTTATAAGTAGATAGTTTATTACTATTACTATACTTATAATGTATATTATTTATAGTATTATTTACTAACTAAAGAGTATTACTAATATTAACTATTTTATTATACTAACGTTATAAGTTATTAAAATCATTATTAATAGTAATATTAAGAAATAAGTTTTTACTAATAGGAAGTTCAAGCTTATGGAGGTTATTAATCTTGATTTCTATAAGGAATATCTTGTCCCTCTTTATATTAAATAATATAAATTTATTAAAGAAGATAGATAAGATTCCTATACTATTAAGCTTAGATAAACTTAGTAAATTAGTATCTAAGTATAATATATAATAGATATTTCTTAAAGATATTTAATATCATTGAAAGTAATTTTTAAGTTACCTTTCAGAGCTAAAATAATCTCTTTAGTATTACCCCACTTAATAGATTGAATAACGTTTAGTTTATTGACTAAACGAAAGTAATCTTCAACTATATAAATAGTAGCATCAGTATTAGTAAAGAAAGAAATAATATAAGTCTTATCCTTAAAGCGTCCAGTTTCTTAACTTTTTTTAGAAATTTAAAAAAATCTAAAATCTTATTAATATTAAGAGAATTTGAAGCAGGTTAGATAAAAGTTATAATTTTAAACTTAATATCCTCTTCACTTTCTTCCTTATCTTCTTTATTAACTTCTTTAATAATTAAATCAAGTTATATAAGATCTTCAATTATAGAACTAGAGATCTCTTTAACCTTATTATTATTTATGAAAAGAATATTTACCTCTTTAGATTTATTATTCTTATTCTTTTTCTCCTTCTTCTTCTTATTATTATTAGTAGTTAAAATAGAAGAATCTATATTAATATTATTTCTTAAAGATTTTACCTAGCTGGAGGCTTTTTCAGAATAAAGACTGAAATAATTCTCTTTAGTATAGTCAGTTTTTTTATATTAATTATAGAATATAACCTTCTGTTTCTTCTAAGGTTTCTTTACATTTTTTGAAGTCTGCTTAATAATCTTATTTTTAAACACATGTTTAGTTATAAAATTCACTAAACAAGTATGAGTTTTTCTTCTATATTTATCTAATAAACTAGAAAATAAAAATCTTACTTATAAGAATTCTTATTAAATCTAAGACTTCAAGTAACTATAATTATAAAACCCTTATAACTCTTATTAAGATTATTAGGAATATAGATAATAACCACTTAATCTAGTAGTTTAATTTTATTATGAAATAGATGATTAATAAGTTCCTTTATCTTATTAAGATATTCTTTTATAAACGTAAAATTACTAGAAGTAGTATTAAAGAGTTCTTTCTAAGTAGGAAACTTATTGAAAAAAAACGAGTTAATATATAGAGCTTTTTGAAAAAACTAAAAGTATTAAAAATATTAATATTATTTTAATAGCTCTTAGAAAGCTATCTCTACAGTTTAACTAAATATAACTAAAAACCTTATTATACTTATTAGTATTACTTCCAGCAATAGATTCAGTTTAATCAATAAATATATGTTTTGCTAGTAAGTAACGCCTTTATACAGATAGACTAAATACTATAGTTCTGGATTTCTTTTAACTTAGAAATAGAGTAGAATTTGAAGTCTTCCATAATCTTTACAAAAAACTTTAATACATAAAGTAGTTATTTAATAAAGAATTAATCTAGATTCTGGTAGAGAATTAAAATACTAATAGTCCAACTTAAGTAAGATATTATTAGTCAAAATATTAACGGATAAAGAACCTAATAGTTAATTTATTAACATAATATAAAAACTATAATCTATAGAAATCTAGAATCTGGATCTTATAAGAGGTCTTTTTTATTAATATTCTAGTGGACTATATAATCTGGTTTGTAATCATCTTAGTGGATTGATAGATATTCTAATTTATAGAAATCTTAGTAGATTTTTAAGATTCTAATTTATAAACGTTTTAGTATATGTATAGAAATCTAGTTTATAAAAGGTTTTAGTAAATCTAAATATAAAAGGTCTTTAGCCCCTACTACTTAACTATCTCTTTCCTAAGTCTAATAGTAAGCCTACTACCCCAATTAGTATAATCTTCTTATAGATTTATCCGGTATTAAACTACTTAATTACTATAAAGGTTAAGTTAGTTAGCTAAGATTAATATAAAACAAATAGGCTATAGAGCCTTATATAAGTAATAAAGAGAGGTTTTTTATTTATAGATAGGTAAAAGAAAGCTTAAAGTTAGTTAGTATAATCTTTAGTATAACCTAAATAGATATTAGTAAAACTAAAAACGTTAGTATTAATAAGTAATATAGATAGATATATAATTAAGAGATAGACATATATAAGCTGGGCTTATTATCTATTAAATTAAAATAGAAAACTAGTAAAAAGATTAAGGTAAACTAACACTTAATAAATTACAGAAAAATAGAAAATTCAGAGTAATATCTGAAAATAATACTAATATTAGTAGAAAAGATAATAAAAATAGGAGGTTCTAATTACACTAAAGGTGGGGAGCTTCTATATATATATATATATATATATCTAAATAGCGTTTATTTTCAGAAAGGTTAACCTTATCTAATATAGATAAACGGAAGCTATTTACACTTGGGCTGCTATATAGTCTATTTACCAAATATTTTAGTATTAAAGTTTAATTAATTTAGAGTATAATTAATGCAGACCGTATAACCTAAACTCTAATAATCGATTTACTAGAGTAAATATAAAATATTACGTTATAAAAGTAAAATAGAATACTTAACACTTATTCACCGAATATAGGGTATTTGAAATAAAAAGAGTAATAGCAAAATAGCTATAACTCTAACAGTAATAGGTAACTGCAAATGCTAGTTCTAATATATCTTTCTGTTGCGAAACTAAGTATAGTACTAGCTAGCACTATCTGGTAATAAATATTGCTAAGTGGTAACTACTAATAACTAGGACTAAGTAAAACCAGCTAGTATAATATAATCTTTATAGTGATTTTTAAAAGGTAACTATAATAAATATAAACTTATGTCTTCCCTTTAAGAAAGCTACTACTAAGAAGGCTACTAACTATAATATTACTATAGGCTTAGTATATATATACTATGAAACTAGTAGTAAGGTAGCTCCAGCTAAGAAACTTTATCTTTACAATTAAGTTATATTTGAAATATATAGTAAATTAGGCTATATTATAGTTAGCTACCTACTACTATAACAAGAACTATATAAAGTATAATTAAGGAGAGTATCCAGTAAGGTTTTACTATACTAATAATATACTGAAAGTACCTTAAGAGAATTCTAACTAATTAACATTATAGTTATTAATAGTATATATACTAGCATCTTACTATTAGAGAGGCTTTAAAAAGCCTCTAGTATAACAAAATAAATCAGATACTTTAGTTATAACCTGAAACATTATATTATCAGTATATATACTGGTATTCTACTATCAATAGAGCTTTATAAAGTCTCTAATAAAATAAGAAGAAATTAGATATCTTGGTACTACCTAAAGGTTTACCCTAATTAGCTTAATCTACTATTAGGAGCCTTATAGTCTGATTAGCTATAGGATAAGGTTCAATACTTTAGTTCTACCTAAAGAGTTTTTTATTCATTAATCATTAGTCTAACTATTTTAGCTATTATTTAAACTATTATTTCTATTATTTCATTTTATTAAAAGCTATAAGCTACTTCTTAAAATTCAGTAAAGTTGAATGTTCAAAGCAGCTATATAGTATTTACAGACCTTAGAAACTGAAGTTTTTAAAGAGAGGGATAATTATAAGAGTATAGTTCCCTATAGTCTATATAGGAAGCTAGAATAACTAGGATTATATAATTAATAGAGCCGGAGGCTACCAGGCCTCTATAGAATAAAGATCCTCTTATAGCTACTACTAGTTAGCCCACTGAGTTGAAATCTTACAACCTACAGAGACTTATTTTTCACTATTTACCCTTCCTTTACCTAAACCTTTAAATATATTTTTATAATTCTAATATTAAGCTTTATAGCAATAGAAAGCCTCATAGTAATAATCTATATAGTAAGAATTTTAGTAAGGCTAAAACGTAATACAAATAACTATAAGTAACTATAAAGATTATAAACATAAGAGGTTTTAAAATCTCTTAAAGATAAGATAAACTATAAAGCTGAAAGCTCAGTATTCTATAACTTATTATTCTTCGATATATTCTATAATAAGACAGGGAATTTTCTTAAACCTATATATATACTTATAACCAGAGTATTAAGAATAAATAAAAAATACAATACAAATACAAAATACAAATACAAAATACAAAATACAAATACAAGTTACAAATAGACATACAAATACATTACATGTATTTGTATTGTATTCGTATTTTTTTGAAAATACATGTATTTATATTTTTTGTAATTAAATACAAATTACATTTATACTCTAAATTGATTAATATAATATTCTTTTAGTAAGTATAATTACTATCTACATAGTTTGACTTTTTAAATTCAACTTTAATGTTATGCCTTTGATTTTAGCAAAATACCATATATTACTAGAATATTTTAAACTATATAGTAAATATTCAATATATTTCAATATAACTTTCTATATTAATACACTACTAAAAAAAACTTTAACTATTCTACTTAGTATATTAAGAAATATTTGGTAAATATAGAATATTAATATTTAGGTAAAGTAGTATATTACTATAATAGTAGATATAGACTTATAATCTCCATATAAAATATACATATTTCTTTTTATTATAATCTACCTTTAAGAATAGATACTATATTATAGAAATGAGCTATAAGGAAAAGCTATTTAGTTTTAGAGTAATAGATTTTAGGTTTATAACACTTGATTTTAAGTTTGACGTAATATATATAATATGTATTTTGTATTTAAATACAGAACGTATAAAGATATTATATGTATTTGTATTTGTAATGTATGTTTTTTAAAAAGAATACAAATACAGATACATGTATTTGTATTTTTTGTAATAGTGGAGAAGATACAAATAGATGTATTTGTATTTGTTGTATTTGTATTATTGAAATACTCAGCTTATAACTAGAAACATACAGTAATAAGTTCTTAATATTTCCTTTTAACTTCTATAATCTAAAATATTAACATTTTCTTTAAAGTGTAAGTAATGACAGAAATACTAATATTAATAAATAGACTATAGATATTTAAAGAATAATAATCTAGTTATTCTATAATTTACTATATTAATCTAATTATCTTTAGAGATTAGTTATTAATTAGATAATATCCTAGTCTTAATATATTACCTTAGTTACTATATATTTCAAAATAATATAATATAACAATTACTAACATTTCAAAAGTTAATTAGTTATATAAGAAATACTTATATTTCAATAACTATTATTTTTATATTAGCTATACTTAATTAATATATAAAGATTAGTAGGAAACGCTGATAGCTTACTTTCTATTATGATAATTAGTGGATATATCACTCTCTAAAGTAGAATTTTAGCCTTTCTACCCCCCCACTAACTACTTTATCCAACTTTAAGTTAGTTTAAATCTGAATCTCTTATAGCTATAGTAACTATTATATTTACCTTAAATTAACCTTTTTAGTAATAAATAACTATTAACTTCTTCTATATTAACATTACACCCTTATATCCTTATATTCTTATATTATATATAATTTAAATATCTTGGGAGATTTAATTACTGCTGTATATAGCTACTTCATTTAAATACTTATTATAATCTTGATATCTATAACCTTAATATTCTTCAGACTATATCTTATCTACCTCTAAGATATAATTTTATATTCCTAATACAAACGTTTTCCACTATTAAATAAAGAATTTCCGCTATTAATATAGCCGTTAGGAGGGGCTAATAGCTTACTCTCTATTATAACTATTAGTGGATATATTACCTTCTGAAATATAACTTTAGCCCTCCCACTCCCCCGCTAACTACTACAGCTAACCCTAAGTTAATTTAAGCCTGAACCTCTTGCAGCTACAGCTAGTATACCTACTTTATATTAACCTTTTCAATAATAAATAACTAATAACTTCTTTCGTATTAACCTTACGCCCTTATACCCTCACACCCTTATACTATCTATATATAATTTAAATATCTAAAGAGATTTATTTACTACCAACTATAGCTACTCGATTTAAATACTTATTATAACCTCTATATTTATAATCTTAATATCCTCCAGACTATCTTCTACTTACCCCTAAGATAAAACTTTACGCTCCTAATATAAAAGTTTTCTACTATTAATATAAAAGTTCTCTATTATTAATATAAGTTAACTTATAATTTCTATATAAGTATAGTAAGACTCAGTCTAATTTTATTAGTAAATAATCTTAGTATATTAAATATATTAATATATAAATAATACTAATATAAATATAGATATTCTTAATATAGCTATATAATATCTTAAACTTTAGTAATTATAGTATTATAATATTTTAAAATATTTAGTAATTAGTATAGTATATTAATATTAGGATACTATCTAATTAATAACTAGTTTCCAAAATTATTAGCTTAATATAGTAAATTATAGAATAGCTAGATAATTTTCTTCTAAATATCTAGAGTCTGCCTATTAATATTAGTATTTATAATATTACTTAGGTTTTTTAGAAGATATTAGTATTTCCTATTATAGGAATTATAAAGGAATATTTAGAATCTATTATTATATTACTTTAGTTATAAGTAGTTATATAGATTTAAGAGGAATCTCAGTTTTATTATAAAAAATATAGAAGAATAATAAATTATAGAATATTTAGCTTTTATAGACTTTTAATTTTACCCTATTTTTAAGATGTTTATAAAGGTTCTTAACTTTATAATTTTAGTAGTTACTTTCAGCTATATATATTAAGCTTTAGCTTTACTGAGGCTCTTACTATACAGATTATTACTATAAAGTCTTCCTTCACTATAGAGTTAAATATTATAACTGAAAGTATAATTATCTATAATAATAAGTAATTTTATTACTATTTAAACTAGTTATAAGCTAGTATTAGTATTAGTATAAATACTATTACTAGGTAAATTTTACAGTTAGAACTATATATAGAGTAAAAAGCTTCAGTATCACTATAGATATAAAGTAAAAGTAACTAAATTAATATAGCCGTTTTCCGCTATTAATATAAACTAACTTATAATCTTTATATATATAGTAGAATTTAGCCTACTTTCATTAGCAAATAATTTTGATATATTAAGTATAGCTAATATATAAATAATATTAGTATAAGTACAGATATATTTGGTATAATTATATAATATTCAAAGCCCCAGTAACTATATTATTATAATACTTTAAGATATTTAGTACCTAATATAGTTTATTAATATTAAAATACTATCTAATTAATAACTAATTTCCGAAATTATTAGCTTAATATAGCAGATTATAGAATAGCTAGAAAATTTTCTTCTAAATATTTAGAATCTATTTATTAATATTACTACTTATAATATTACTTAGATGTTTTAGAAAATATTAATATCTTCAGTTATAAAGATTATAATAAAATATTGAGAATTCACTATTATATTCCCTTAGTTGAAGGTAGCTATATAGATTTAAGGAAGAATTTAATTTTATTATTTAGTTACTTTTACTTTATATCTATAGTGGTACCTAAGCTCTTCACTCTATATATAGTTCTAACTATAAAATTCACTTAGTAACAGTATTTATACTAATACTAGCTTATAACTAATTTAAATGGTAATAAAATTACCTATTATTATAGATAATTATACTTCTGGTTATAATATTTAACCTTATAGTAAAGAAAGATTTTATAGTAATAATCTATATAGTGAGAATTTTAATAAAGCTAGAGTGTAATATATATAGCTAAAAGTAATTACTAAGGTTATAAAGTTAAGAACTTTTATAAACCTCTTGAAGATAGAATAAAATAAAAAGTCTATAAAAACTAAATATTCTATAATCTATTATTTTTCTATATCTTTATAATAAAATCAGAATTTCCTTGAAATCTATATAGCTACTTATAATTAGAGAAATATAGAATAGGTAAAAAGATATCTAAGTATAATTACTATAATTAAGATTATTAGTTTATTAAATTAGGTTTTACTAAAGTTATTCTAAATACTATAATTAACAGGCAGCCTATAGATATTTAAAAGAAAATTATATAGTTATTCTATAATCTACTAAATTAAGCTAACTACTTTAGTAATTAGTTATTAATTAGATAATATCCTAATATTAATATACTATAGTAATATTAATTATCTAATATCTAATAATATTATAGTAATATAATCATAAAGATTTTAAAAGTTGTTTAACTATATTAGAAATATCTATATTTATATAAATATTATTTATATATTAGCTGTATTTAATCAATATATTAAGATTATTTACTAATAAGAGCAGACTGAGTCTTACTATACTTATATAAAACTTATAAGTTAGCTTATATTAGTAGTAGAGAACTTTTATATTAGAGGCGTAAAATTTTATCTTAGAAGTAAGTAGAGTATAGTAAGGATATTAAGGTTATAGATATTAAGATTATAATAAGTATTTAAATAAAGTAGCTATAGTTAGTAGTAATTAAATCTTTTAAGATATTTCAATTATATATAGATAGTATAAGAATATAAGGATATAAGGATATAAAAATATAAGGTTAATATAGAAGAAGTTATTAGTTATTTATTATTAAAAAGGTTAACGTAAGGTAGGTATACTAGCTACTATAGCTGTAAGGGGTTTAGGCTTAGATTAACACAAAGTTAGCTGCAGCAGTTAGTAGGGAAGTGGGAAGACTAAAGTTATACTTCAGGGGGTAATATATCTACTAATAGTTATAATAGAGAGTAAGCTATCAGCCCCTTCCTTTAATTTTATTATAAAGATAATACTAAGAATAGTTTAAATATAGAAAAGTAATAAATTATAGAATACTTAGCTTTTAACTTTTTTTTATCTTTAAGAGAATTATAAAGGTTTTTAACCTTATAATCTTAGTGGTTACTTTTAGCTATATATATTAAGCTTTAGCTATAGTGAGGCTTTTTCTAATTATTACTATAAGGGTTTTCTTTACTTTATTGTTAAATATTATTACTGGGGGTATAATTATTTATACTAATAGGTAATTTTATTACCGTTGAAATAATTTGTAAGTTAGTATTAATATATATACTGTTGCTGGATATATTATATAGTTACTACTATATATCGGGCAAAACGTTTATACACTACTATATGTATAAAGTAAAAGTAAGTAAATATTATAATATATTTTAGTATTATAAACTTAAGTACCTAATTATGAAGATAATAAGTAAAGTATAATTCCAGAAATAGTTAGATATTATATATAAAGCTTAAGTAGTAGCTTATACGTTATTAATTATAAAGATACTCTGGATTAATACGTTTACATTCTTACTAATTTGCTTATTAATTAAAATATATACCTAAGATTATATATCTTTAGTTTATAGTTACTTAAAAATAATACTATTAAATAAGGTTATTTCAGTTACTATAAAAGCTATATAGTAGCTTTCTAAAATTCTCTATGAAGGTGTAAAATTAACTATAACGTACTTAATATTATTATTAAGATTATAAATAGTAACTTAACCCCTAAGATAGTAAGAGATACATTAATAACTTAAATAAATCTCCAGATGTACTTAGAAATAGCTAAAGCTACCTATTATTATATAATTATTATATATATTTAATATTCATATATAAACGTTAGATACTAGATATAATAACTAGGAAGAGAATTCAATAATAAATAAATTTAGATTTCAATTTCTTGAGAAGAATCTAAGACTTTAAATAATAGTAATTATTAAGCGGAGCGCTATCTATCAGAATCAATCTATAGGTATATAGCTTCTTTACAGGAATTAAATCCAGCTTCCGGCTCTATCATTAGCTGCAGTTAACTTAGCTATAATTAGCTAGTTACTACTAAGACTAATCTCTACTAATTAATAATTAAATACTATTTATACTTTAGTTAAATACTAGGCTCCACTTTCCCTCCTCTAGCACTTATACTAGAGTCAAGCTAGTATAGTTAACTTTCTAGCTAAAGTAACTTCAATATTATATAGTAAACTTACTATAAAGAGAAATCTTAGTAGTATCTTCTGTAAAACTTATTTATTTATAGTTTAGATACTTTTACTTATATTTTCAAAATATTAAGTACTTTATTATTTTCTAAGAAGCTTCCAGTAAGGATTATAGTTAATATAATATTAATTTTATATTTACTAAAATCTATCAAGATTCATAATCCATATTATTATATCTAAAAATAAAGAAACTAAATCATATCTTTATAATATTACTTTCTTTATCTCTTGAATTATAGATGTTAATTTATTTTAGTAATTATATAAATAGAATTACTAGTAGAATATTAGGTTTAATTACCTGTCTTAACTATAGACAAGTAATTACTTTACGAATGCAGCTATTAATATTTAATATAGTTAATACGTTGTTAAATACTAGATATCTTATTTATAATTAAATACTTTAGTATTATAGTTAGTAAAATATAGGTTTTCTTTTATATACTATTATTATTAGAAATACACTATAGAAATTATTTAAAAACCTCTGAAAGATAATAATAGCTTTAAGATTAGTAGTTAGAATATTCTAAAAGAAAATCTCTCTATTACTTTATGTTAGTTATAGATAGTATTTAGATTCTAGATAATAACTTAAAGTATAATGATTACTTATTTACTTAGGATATATATAAAACGTATAGTATTAGTATAACTAAATAGACTATTTATTATTTAGTTACTTTTACTTTATATCTATAGTGATACTTAAGCTCTTTACCCTATATATAATTCTAACTGTAAAATTTACCTAGTAACAGTATTTATACTAATACTAACTTATAACTAGTTTAAATAGTAATAAAATTATATATTATTATAAATA
Source organism: Colletotrichum lindemuthianum (assembly GCA_001693025.2). NCBI lineage: Eukaryota > Fungi > Ascomycota > Sordariomycetes > Glomerellales > Glomerellaceae > Colletotrichum > Colletotrichum lindemuthianum. The sequence continues at coordinate 104,234 of MASP02000337.1, forward strand.
ATTATACGTCTAGTTATAATATTTAACCTTATAGTGGAGAAAAACCTTATAATAATAATCTATATAGTAAGAGCCTCAGTAAAACTAAAGCTTAATATATATAGCTGAACGTAATTATTAAAGTTATAAGGTTAAGAATCTTTATAAATCTCTTCAAAATAAACTAAAATAAAAAGCTAAACGCTAAATATTCTATAATTTATTACTTTTCTATATTCTTTACAATAGAACCAGAATTCTCCTTAAATCTATATAACTATCTGTAACTAAAGTAATATAATAGTAAATCCTAAATATTCCTTTATAATCTCTATAATAGGAAATATTAATATTTTCTAAAAAACCTAAGTAATATTATAAATATTAATATTAGTAGATAGACTCTAGATATTTAGAAGAAAACTATCCAGCTTTTCTATAATCTGCTATATTAAGCTAATAAATTTAGAGATTAGTTTTTAATTAGATAATATCCTAATATTAATATACTATATTAGTTACTAGATATTTTAGAATATTATAATATTATAATTACTAGAGTTTTAAATACTATATAGTTATACTAAAAGTATCTATATCTATATTAGTATTATTTATATATTAATTACACTTAATTAATATATTAAGATCATTTACTAATAAAGGTAGACTGAGTCTTACTACACTTATATAGAAATTATAAGTTAACTTATATTAATAATAGAGAACTTTTATATTAATAGTAGAAAACTTTTATATTAGAAGCGTAAAGTTTTATCTTAGGGGTAAGTAGAAGATAGTCTAGAGGATATTAAGATTATAAATATAGAGGTTATAATAAGTATCTAAATAGAGTAGTTATAGTTAGTAGTAATTAAATCTCTTAAGATATTTAAATTATATATAGATAGTATAAGGGTGTGAGAGTATAAGGGAAAAGTATAAAGTTAATATAGAAGAAGTTATTAATTATTTATTATCTGTAAAAATGTTAATATAAAGTAAGTATACCAGCTGCTATAGCTGTAAGAGGTTCAGCCTCAGATTAACTTAAAGCTAGCTGCAGCAGTTAGCGGGAGAATAGAAAAGCTGAAGTTATACTTCAGGAGGTAATATATCCACTAATAGTTACAATAGAAAGTAAGCTATTAGCCCCTCCCACTATTTATTGTATAAAATATAAAAATATTTTATATATTGCCTCTAGAGAGTATATAATAATAAACTTTTATATAGATTACTAAAATTATAGTAACTATATCTTCTTTTTAATATTTTGAAATAGAATTACTAACTACTTATACAATATTCATTTTCTAAGCTATACTGGCAATATTATAATTATAATATTTAATAACTTTATCTTACTTCTTAAATACTAGTATAATATTAATATTAAGGTTTTTTAATATAATAATAAGATTTCTAAGTATAAGAGGCTAAAAGCTACTTTTACTATTTAAGATATTTATCTCAAGATATTTATAATATATATATAAAGCTAAAGTAAACATACAAAGTATATTTATCGGTTCATTTTAATAGGTTATTTTCGTAGCTATTTTCATAGCCATCTTTGTAGCATATAGAGCTATAATACTATAGCTACGTTAGGTAGATAGTTAGGCCGTTTAGCCTATACAGCCTATATAGCCCCTATTCGTACGCATATAGGCTAGGGCCCACGCACCCGTATAGCCTATATAGCCTATACAGCCCCTATTTTTACGCACGTGGGGTATCACCCACACGCCGAAAACCTAGATAAGATATACAGAATATAAAAACCAGTATAAACTAGTTACGTTATAATTAATCGATTCACAACGTTTTGACGTTACTAGTTATAAACTAACACTAATTAGTGGTTTTTTACTACTGGTGGTACCTATTACTACTACTTAATTGTAGATTAATAAGGAATAATCTGAAGAGATAAGATCATAATACCTCTAAGGAACCCTACAGACAGCTTCCAAGCAGAAATAGGTAACTTAAAGTTATTATAATTATATACTACCCCAAGAAACTATTAACGTCATACTTATAATAAAAACAGAAGTAGAGATAACCTTATAATAACCTATTAGCTTAACGTTATTTTATATCTATTATATAATAGTAATACCACTATTCCGAAACTATTAATACTATATCTATAATAGAAACAGAAGAGGAGATAACCTTATAATAACAGGTTAACTTAACGTTATATTATATCTATTATATAATAAAATAATCACTTAGATTAACGCCGAATTAAGGTAGTAAGCACCAAGATAAAGTAATAAGATTAATAATAATAAAAATAACCTCTCCTATAGCCTCCGTATATTAACCTTAGAGACTTCCTAAGAATAATAATAATAACCTTAAAAGACTGGCAGAGGGTATATAATATTACCCTCCCCCTCTTATAGTAATATTATAAACCTTCCTTACGTAGTCTCTGGTATTAAATAATAACCTCTTGAGGTAATGGCAATAAGGATATTTAACTGGCAATATTATAGGCTTTCCTTATATAATCTCCAGCGTTAAATAATAAGCCTCTTAAGAGACTGCCAGAGGGTATATAATATTACCCCCCCTCCCTCTTAAGGTAATACTATAAACCTCCCTTATATAGTCTCCAGTATTTAATAATAACTTCTTAAGGTAACACTATAAACCTCTATTAAGTAGTCTCCAGTATTTAAATAATAACATCTTAAGGTAACAGTAATACTATAAACCTCCGTTATATAATCTCCAGTATTTAATAATAACCTCTTGAGGCAACAGTAACACTATAGGCCTCCATTATATAGCCTCTAGTAATAATAACCCCTTGAGGTAACACTATAGGCCTCTGCTATATAGCCTCCAGTAATAATAACCTTACGCCCTGTAGCTTTTTTTCTAAAAGAAAATACCTTAAATAGAGCTTTACACTCCCCTAATCTCTAATGTTTATATAAAAAGATCCCAGTAATTAATATAACCACTATAATTATATAGAGGAACGGATAGGTAATAGTTTTGGAGATTAAAGGAAGCTATCTAGAAAGAATATACTTAGTATATAGTTTTTTAGGAGACTTTAACGTTACTATAGTATAAATAAAAGGTTACTAATATTAGTTTATTTTAATAAGCTATTTTTGTAGCTATTTTTATAGCTATTGTTATAGCCTATATAGCCGTAATACCATAGCTACATTAGGTAAATAGTTAGGCTGTTTAGCCTATATAGCCTATATAGCCCCTATTCGTACGTATATAGGCTAGGGCCTACGCACCCGTATAGCCATTTAGCCTATACAGCGCCTATTTATACGCACGTGGGGTATAATCCACGCGCCGAAAACCTAGACAAAATATACAGAATACAAGAACCAGTACAAACCAGTTACGTTACAATTAATCAATTTACGACATTTTTACGTCACTAGTTATAAACTAACAATATTAAAGCTATTATTAACATCTATATATAGTTATAAAGTTAGAAAATAAATTACCTTATAATTTCTAGCCTAATATCTTATAAATAGCGGTATTTCCTTATAACTATATACTAATAAGCTTTTTAGACTGGTAAATACTATATTAGAGGCTTTATGGAATTACTTAGAAAGATAATACTGTAAAGCTGAATTTAGTTTACTTTTATATATATAATTATAAGTATTATATTATTACTATAACTAGAAAACTTAAATATTATTACTTAACTTACCTTAAGAGGCGTATTTTTATTAGCTCTTTATTTAGCTATATTCTAACTAACTAATTCTAAGTATGGAATTCTTTATAAAATAAGGTTATTATAACTTATAATATTTTCTTATAAGATTACAGTTTTCAATGGAAATTAAGCTTCTCTATAATATAACTTTAAAAAATTTGATTTTAATATAATTTCTTACTAATTATAAGATATATTGAAGCGTGGAAACCCTCAAGAGGGCCTTATAGCCATATACGGAGGGAATATAAGCAAGCAAAAAGGCTTGTATTTGGTATATATGGGAGGCCTAATCTGAAGGTTACTTATACCTATATAACCAGGGCTAATATAGCTCAAAGTGAGCTATAGAGCGAACTCCATATTATAATACACCCCCCCAAGGCGTAAGAGAGTATTATCTTATATCTAAATAAGGGTATTTCCAGTAGTTCTATGCAAGTTTTCTAAATAAAATAAGAAATCTAAACAATTATTTCAGAGTAAGAATAATAGGTTATTAAGCTATAGGTAAGGATATATACGCTTAAGCTATAGGTAAGGACAACAGGATCTTTAAATCCTCTAGGGCTATAACTATACTAACTATAAGCCCGTTATTTATTTTTATAAAAGTAAATACATCTAGATAGCCTCCACTATCTAAAAACAACTTTCCCTATGTTCTTTTCAAAAAAAAGGTTTTTTGAAAGATATATCTAAAAGGTAGGGGGTTTCTAAACTATAACTAGAAGTATCTCCGGCACTTTAGGCTACTATTCTTCTGATTTTACTTATAAATATATAACTACCTAAAATTGAAATATAAGCTTGAGAGTATACTATATAAAATATAGTCTTCCAACCTAAGTGGAGCTTATAAATATTCTTATATAAGTAATATCCTCCCCACTATAATCTATATATTTTTAGACCTCCTCGTACCAGTAATATATATATATTATTTTAGGCTAATTCTACTGAGGCTATAATATATATATCAGTAAATATTACGGCCGTTACTTTTATTTACATACTATAATAGCCTATTTTTATAATAGTCTAGAGAGTACTACTAAATAACCTTGTTATTTAGTAGCTATTATAATAGACTGGATTCTTAAAATTCTTTTTTCCAGACTATTAGAAGTAACCCTAAAGAGAAATCTACAGTTTAAATAATATAGACGTTTATTTAATTATTAACTTTATTTTATAGCCTAACTAACTTATAATTCAGAATGTCTAGTATTAAACTGGGGCTACCCTTATAAATAGAATTTTTATTTTTTCTTTACCTTCCCAGATATATAGAGATATTAAAGTTTATCTAAAATATGGTATTTAGAGTAACTACTATAAGTCAGTTTATCTTATAAAGGAATATTACTTTATAGGTAGCTGATTTAAGTATAGTGAAAGTAAAATAGTTAAAAGTAAAGTAAAGTTAAATGAGAAAGAAGCTAGCTATAAAGAATAGTATAGCTGGATACTAAAAGAATATTAGGATGCTAAAAGAGGATCCTTAAGAGGTAGGTAATAAAGTAAGATTAAGAACTGCCTTATATATAATATTAAGAGAGATAAAGGAATACCTAGAGAAAGGTGGTATTATATAAATATTAAGAGAGATATATAGGGATGCCTTGAGAAGAATAACGCTATATATATATATATATATATATCTGAAAAAAGAATTGAAAAAAGAGAGGTTTATAAATATAGACTACGTTCGTTTTTGGTAATATAGAGGGAAGATAATGTTATTAAAGAAAATATAAAGTTATCTGAAAAGCTGCACTTATGACTATAGTAAAGTGTAGAAACCCTTGAAAGGGCCTTATAGCTACGTACGGAGGGAATATAAGGAAGCAAAAAGGCTTATCTTTAGTATATATAGGAGGCCTGATCTGAAGAGTATTTATATCTATATAACCAGAGCTAACGTGGCTGAAAGTAGGCTACGGAGCAAACCCGTATTACAATATAAGATTAATTAGCTATAATAAAGCTATATAAGGTTAACTTGAATACTTACTTAAGTTTAAGTGAAAAACCAAATAAGGTAGTTTATACTGGAGATATGAGAGGTAACTATAAAAGCTTAAGATCTTATATTCATATTATAGTTACCTCTAAGCTTTTTAAAGTTTATTCAAACGGTAAAATTTATATTATTAATTTCTCTAGAGTTATCTACTATATATTCCTATAAGTGTATTTATATGAACAAAACTATAGAAAAGTAAGAAACTTAGATATTTTTAAATAGAATTAAGTATAAGGAATAAATAAGATATTATACTAAAATAACTGAAAGATCTTTATTTAAAGCTACTTTTCTAACTAATACTCTTTAGTTATTTAAAGATACTTCTAAATATTTCCACCTATAGCTACAGAATTATATAAGTTATTAACTAAAGTAAATCTTTCTAGTTTAAATTTTAAGAAAGCTCTAAGATAGTTACTAAGAAGTCTAAAAATACGCTTTAGTTATAAGGTAAATTAAATATTAGAAAGTACTATAAATATAGGGAAAAGACTTTTATATTAGAAATCTATAATAAAAGCTATTACTATTATCTATATTTTACTTAGTAGTATTTACTTATTTATATACTGAGACTATAGTAGTAGCGAAATGAACTTATTATAAAAATTATATTAAATTATATTTCTGAAGTAAAGTTAGTAAAATTTTTATAAGGAACTTAAATTATCGGTAGTATAATAGCTATAAGACTATTAGGATACTACAGTATACTAACTATATAGCGTAGCCTAGTGGCGGAGACTAGCTACTAGTGATAACTAGCTACTAGTTATTACTACCTGCTAGGTAATTAGTAACTAATTACCTAAAGTATCTAGATCTAGCTTATATGTAACCTATAGGCTATATACTATAAATATTAACATTTTTAACTCTATTAGTATACTATATATAATAATATATATAATATACTTTCCCCTAGTGAAACTAATACTAATTAGTAGTTAACTTTACTATTACTACTTACTATAAATTAGTAAGATTTATTTAGGTAGAAATAGTAATAGAAAATTATTAAGTCTAACTTAAAGTAAGGCTACTAATCTCTTAATCTATTTAGATATTTTCAATAATAACCTCTTACTTAACTTAAAGTAAGATAATATCTCTTTAATAATTATACTAATATATCTTAATTCTAGTAGCTAGATACTTACTTATATTTAAGATTAACTTACAGAAGAGATATTAAGAGTATTTTATATAAATATATTTATTAAATACCTCTTTTATAAAATATACTAAACTTCTATAGTAAAGAGATTTATAATATTCTAAATTTCAGAATTTCCTTATATTCTTCTTTTTCTTCTCTATATTTTTCTACCTTCTTTCCTCTCTTTCCTTATTTAATTAGTAGATACTCTCCCTCTCTAAAATTAAATTCTACCTATATAATACTGATAAATAGGATTAGTAAATAGTAAAAATAAAGTCTCCCGCCTCTCTCTATCTTCCCTCTTTTAATTTATACTTTTTTATAATTTCCCTATAGTTAGAAAATAATTAGTAAAATATCTAAATTAATAGAATTTCTTAGAAGATCTTTTAAAAACCTCAGTATAATAAATAATATAACTTCTTTAGAAGTAAGAATATTAATAAAACTAAAGCTTCTTCTTAGTAGTAAGATCTTTAGTAAATAAAAGATTTTTAACCTTATTATAGAGCATAATTCTAACTAAATTAATAACTAAATAGTATAGATTATAGTAATATGTATATATATAATTCCCTTTTTAGTAGAGACCTCCTAAACTCCTTTAAGGATAATTTTAAGAATTAGCTAGAGAATATATAAATTATTATATATAAATAAATACCTTAGTATTTATAGAATATTCTCCTTATCTATAATATTAAAATTAATATAAAAAGTAAATAAATTTATTAAATTCTTATAAATTTAGTAAAATAAGATAAGTTTATCCTATAAACTAAGGAAGAAATCTAAGAAATAGTTATAAAATTATAGAATTTTAAGATACTTATTAATAACTAACTAGACTTCCTTAATAATATTATTTTTACTTAGTAGATATATTCTATAATCTAGAAATAATAATAAAAAGTAATCTCTCAAGACCTTATAAAACTTAATATTTATCTAGCTATTTTAAAAAACTAATCCTAAGGAGTATCTTAATAAGTAGAGAAATCTTTAGTTAATTTACTATTATTAGTAATAGATATAACCTCTCAATAGTAAGGATAACTTAAATAATAAGATTTTTAAGATTAATAAAAATAATAACCTTCTTATAACTAGAACTAATAGTGTAAACTTCCCACTCTACCTCTTATAGTATCTTCTCTATATATTAACTTTATAAATAATTACTAAGAGACTAAACTTCTCTCTATTAATATACTAGTAGCTAAAAATATAATTAATCTAATAAAAATATATAACTTAAAGATAAAATATAAAGGAACCCTCTATAATATTTTTAAATTAAAAATCTATATTTTTAGAGATTACTATCTGAAACTAGATATACCTAACTATATATAAGCTAGAGTTTTTTTAATTATACTAAAAAACTAAGCTTTTAAATACTATTTTAACTATCTTAGTAATTCCCTTAATCTTTTAATATTTTATAATATAGCTTACTATATTAAGAATTACTTTAAAAATAATAAGAGTTAATAAGTCTACCTTACTAACTAGTATAATATAATATTCAGAAGTATTATTACTAATAACCTAGATAAGATAAGAAAAGAGGTATTTAAGATCTTTTTCACTAAGCTAATATATATTTAATAAACTTTCCTTCTTAAATAGTATGCTAATCTCAGCCTCTAAAACTACCTCTTAAGTATATACTAAGGGATATTAGAATACTCATTAGCTTTTTTTAGCCTTATAGTAATATACTAAAAAGTCTGTAACTAATTATAATCTATAGTTAGTATTATTATAATTTTTCTTTCTATAATATCTTAATATATACTTAAAGATACTAATAATCCTAAGAGATCCTTATTAATTAATATAGATTAATATTAAACTAACTGAATATATAACTTACTTTAGAGTTTTTACTAAATATATAGATATAACTATTAAGAGCGCTCCTAAATACTATTTAGAGGAAAGTATTACTTAACCCCTATTACTCTATATAGCTAATTTAATAAAACGTATTATATATAAAGTAAACCTAGTTACTAATTAATAAGATACTCTTTTAAGGAGAGAAGAGACTCTTATAACTAATATAAATCTAACTTCTATATAGTAGATATATTAATACTTACTTATTACTCCTTCCTTATATAGTATAAGAAAATAGAAAACTTAAATAATAACTCTAGAGATACTTATAAGATTATTATTAAAAGTAATATAGTAGTATATTACCTTCAAAACTATTAGCTTAAAAATTAACCTGGAGTATTAAATTCTGAAAGTAACCTTTTAAATAACTTTATAATATCTTACTTCAAAAAACAACCTATACCTCTAGATAGTTAAAAGATTATAAGGATCATCCAGAACTAAATAGTAACTTATATCCTAATAAAAAAATATAACTAAGAAGATTACTATTCTAACGTCTATATTTATCCTAGAAAGATACTATTTAGATACAGTTTTCTAAGGAATTTTACCTAATTTAGATACTACTAACTATTCTATAACTAGCTACTTCTAGTTCAATATTCTAAAATAAATTATCCTTCCCTCTATTCTCTTAAAAACTTCTAGAGAAAAGTTAATCTCTATTTGTTTTAGAGGAGATAAACTTATAAAGATAATAAGTATAATTAATATATTTATACTATTTAGTATAATAATATTCTATATAATTCCTTATAAAACTCTATTTCTATTATATCTTACTAATATAAATTAGCTAAATATCACTTTCAATAATATTTATAATTAGCTATATTAAAATAAGAAGATTATCTTAGTTATATATAAATAAAGATATCTATAAATATTATTAGATAAGAAGGAGATATTTACTTCCTTATACTTAATAGAAATTAAGATCTAGAGACTCTGTTATTATTTTAGATATCTATTTATTATATACCTTTAAGAAATTCTCTATAAAACTAGATATCCAGTTAATTAAGAAACTCTTATAGCTCTCAAAAAATACTACTACTAATACTAAATATATAGTATTATTCCCTCTTAATTTAGATTTACTTTTTATAATAATATTAACTTTAACTTTAAAGTTATTATTAATATCTTTTACCTTAAAGGTAACTATTCTATTCTCTATATTATTAATATAACTATAGTTTTTAATACTACTTAATTCCTACTTAATATTTCAGCGAGATTAATATAGAAAGCTCTCAAGGTATACTAGATTCATATTTACTTAGATCCACCTAATTTTATCTCTATTAATACTAAAATAAACTTCTAATCTAAAAACTTCTATTTAGAAGCTAGAATAATAAACTTAACTATTAGGATTATACTTATTAAAACTTATAATAATATTAGTAAGATAGAATATTACTATATTCTTCTCTATTATATATATAAAATCTACCGCTAAGAATACTTATTATTATTATAAAAGTATTACTTTTAGGCTACTTATAAGTTAATAAATAATATTATTAATCTAAATAGTTTTATATCTATACTTTTTATCTTTAGAGCCTACCTCTAGCTTACTGAGGACTCTATTCTATCTCTAGAGATAGTCTTATAGATATAGATAATCTAAAAGGTAACTAAAGCTATCTACTATAAGTATATAAAAAGTATTATTAATATTATTATAGCTACTTATAATAATTCTAATATATTATACGTTATAAACTTCTTACTATAATTTCTTATATATATATATATAGTAAGAAAAAAAAATTAGTAAAGCTTCTTCTACTTACTTACTATTTATAGTAAAATATATATTATTAACTTTCTTTATAATCTTTAAGAATTCTATTTAACTATTATAAAAATATATTATAAAAGTAATAATATTTCTCCTTAATTTTATATTCCAGTAGAAATATAAGAATATTTCTAATATAGATATAATAATAATAATATCAATAAAACTAAAGATTCCTCTTAAAAAACCTTACCTATTTTAATCTTATCCCCTATTATCCTTAAATCTCTCAATACTCCAGAGATACTAGAAGATAATAATATCCTCCCTCTTTATATTAAAAGTAATATATTACTACTTTCTAATAAAAATAAATATACTATATATTAGAAAATTATAAAGTTATTCTTTAAACTCTTAAAAACTATATTTAATTAGAGAAAACTTTTTTAATAAAAAAGTAACTAAAAAGACTAATTTATAGCTTTCCTTATAGCTAAAAAAGAAGCTAACCTAACTCTCTCTTAATTCCTCCACTAAAAAGAGATTATTATTACTTCTAGCTTTCTTTTTAAAAAATTAATAAAAAAGAAAGTAGGAAGTATTATTAATAACAGTATAGTTAAGATTATCCAGTATAATTCTATTCTCTATAAAAACTATACTATCTTTAAGTCTCAAATTATCAATAAAGTTAAGAATAAAGATAGTAACTAAATATATAAGAAGTTAAGATTTATAATCTAAAGCTTTAGAGACCCTAGGAAGCTTATAATCCTTACTTAGTCTCCTATAATTTAGAGAAGTAGCTAAAGATTAATTATAGCTATTATTTCTATATTAATAAAAAATAAAAGCTTCCTCTTCTAGCTAAGAGATATTATTCAGACTTACATTCAGGCTAAAACTAAACTTATGAAATATATTATAACTAAGTTACTTACTCACCTTAAAAACTAATATCTTCCAGAATTTATAATAATAATTATTAAATTACTTTATAGTTTAACTGAAGTTAGTATCCACTAGTAAGTAATATACTTAAAATATTATAAAGAATAGTTATATATAGAGATATTTACTTATAATCCTTACCTCCTTATATCTTAACTTAATAATAAGGTGTTTAGTATAATTAGTATATAAACTAATAATATTTTTAGTCTTTCTGATACTGTTTTTACTTAATAAGAAGATAAAAAACTAATAAAAACTTTCCTTATAGTAAAGCCTAAGATCTTCCTTATAAAGTTAATACTACTAGTATTTCATAGTAATATATTCTTTCTCTAAAGTAAAAACCTCCTTCTTAAATAAAAGAACTAAAGCTATAAGCTTACTATTATTAATATCCTTATAAATCTTAAGATATTAAGAAAACCTATATTAAATAATATATATATATAGAGTATATATTACTTTAATTTACTAGCCTAAGGTATTTTTAACCTCTTATATATAGTATAATAATAATAACCCTCTAGTAATAATATTACTATTTTTAATAAGTATATTAAATAGTAAATAGAATACTTAGATTAAGAATTAACCTTTATCCCTCTTAACCTCTTTAAAATATACCTCTATATTTTTATAAATAGCTTCTTTATTAATAGTATTAACTTATTATTTTAACTAGAATTTATAATAATCCTAAGCTAAGAGATAGTTACTAGTGAAAGTAAGTTTATAATTTAAGGTAATTTAGTTTATTATTTTTTAACTAAAAGTAAAAAAAGTAATTAGAAGTATACTTATTTTAGAGATCTACACTATAGTTATTAATATAAACTCTATATATACTATTATTATATTTTTATAAAAAATTATAACTTATTATAACCTTCCTCCTATTTCTATAATTATATATACTAACTTATATTTATTATATAAGTATTTTATAAAACTTAATATTATGAAAGAAAAGAAGTTTATAATTAATATTATAGTCTTAAGGTAATTATATAAATATTAAGAACTCTATAAAATATAGTAGATTAATAGTGAAGATAATCTTACTAATATTTTCACTAAAAAGTCTCTAAACTATACTCTACAGAAATTTATTAATATAAATAGTATAATAATTTATATAGAGAAATAAGTTACTTACTTAAAATAAAAAGAGGGAATTTAGAAAATTATTTAGTTAAAAGATATAGATTATTTAATTAATTTTATCTTATATATAGAGATATAGTATATTATAGTTAAAAGGTAAAAAAGAAGTTTACTAATATTAGTAATATAATAGCTATAAAGTTATAAGAATATCATAATATACTAACTATATAGTATAGTTTAGTGGTAGAAATTAGCTACTAGTAATAACTAGCTACTAATTATTATTACTTACTAGGTAATTAGTAACTAATTACCTAGAGTATCTAGATCTAGCCTATATATAGCCTATAGGCTATATACTATAAATATTAACACCTTCAACCCTATTGGCATACTGTACGTAATAATATATATAATATACCTTCCCCTAGTGAAACCAATATAAATATTTCAGGTTACTACTAGATTCAGATCTATAAGCTTAATAAATATAGATACCTCCTTAAAGTTAAAATTTACCTTATTATATATAGAAATTAATAGCCGCAAGATAATCGCAAGATTTATATAGCCACTTTAGTAAATATATTCATTTAAACTCTTATAGTAGTTAGCTTCAGCTTATCTATAAAGTTTATAAAATATATACTAACTATAAGATATAACTATCTAAAGAAAAAAACCCTAAGAAATATAGAATTTAGATAAGTTAGAGATCTTTAATATAACTACTAAGAATAAGTTTAAAAAACAAACTCAAGCTTACTATATTATAATAGAGAGACTAGTAATATAAGTTCTTAAGAACTATCTTATAGTAAGAGATATATATATTTCTATAGATAGGAAAGTTATAGAAAAAAACATAATATATATATTTCAAGAGAGAAATATTAAAAAATAGATAAAAAAGATTATTCAATTTAACTGATAATATTATTAAGTTTGAAGATAATAAACTATTTAGTTACTTTTGCTTTATATCTAAAGCAGTATTTAAGCTTTTCACTCTATATATAATTCTAACTATATATTAGATTCCGTAATAGTATTTATATTAGTACTAACTTATTACTGGTTTAAAAAGTAGTAGGATTACCTATTATTATAGATAATTATACCTCCGGTTATAATATTTAACCTTATAGTGAAGAAAGACTTTATAGTAATAATATATACAGTAAGAGCTTTACTAAAGCTAGAGTTTATTATATATAGCTAAGAGTAACTACTAAGTATAACTGTGATGATATCTAAGCTTTTCACCCTATATATGGTTCTCACTATATAATATATACGGCAATAGCATTTATGCCAATACTAACTTATAACTAGTTTAAACGGTAACTAAGTTAAATTTAGGTGAAAGGTTTATTAATATTGGATACTAGCTATAAGAGGTAACCTAATAATATCTGAATAATATTGTAATAAACTTAAAGAGTTTATATCTATAGTGAAAACTCTTACTATACTATGGGGATAGTAGTTCTATAGAGTTTATATAGCAGTATTCTATATAAACACTAAAGCTTAAGTATATAATAACTAAAACTTTAAGTTATTATATAGAATCTCTTAAACATTTTAATAAATTTACTATAGTAGTTACCTTTAACTATATATACTAAACTTGAACTGTATAAATAATCTTAATATATAAACTACTACTATGAGTATTTTTATATTAAATAAATTACTTGAATTTCCATATATTTCTCTATAATAAAAAGTAATGTTATTAATATTTTAACTTAATATAAATAATAGTATTAAAGAAACATATAGTTAGTACTATGAATAAAGTGAAGAGCTAAAATACTACTATATATATAGAAAAAGTATATAGATTTATATATTAATAAGTAAAATTACTAGTTCCCTGAGAAATTAATTATATACTTCCTAGAAGTATTAATTTTTAACATATAATTCTTGTAACAATCTAAACTTACGACAATACTAACCTACTTAATCTTTTAACTTTACTCTTTTTCTAACATATAAATCCTCATCTGGAGGACACCTCCTAATATGGCTTCTATCTAAGTAGACTGAGAGTCTCCACCCCTCATTATATACAAATACACAGGATACTGTGAGCCCGTTAGTCGTTTCTTTTCTCCAACAACGCAAATTGATTTGTCCTTCCAATATCGCCTGGAGAGCGTCGTCCCATTCTCCGGTAGGTAATGCGTCGCGGGGGAAAGAGAGGCGGGGCTCGCGCGTCGATGCGCAATACGCCTCGCCCAAGTCCAGGTACAGGTCAATCGGGTTCGTTCATGACGTTCCAACAAGCGTGGTCCATGAATGTCCATTAACCTACCTAGTTGCCGCCTTTACACTGCAGGACGAGGCCCGAAGCACTGCCCATCGCTCTTCTGCCTGGAGTAGTGACTCTCGACTACGATACAAACCTGTCTCTTTTGTAAACACTGGCGCTTCTGAGCCGCTGTCCGAGCCGCTGAAACAGTTAAAGGATGTTCTGCAGAACACCTCGAGTGACGACTTCGAGCAAGATGCCAGGGCTGTCGCGGCTGTCGAAGCTGCCACCGCCTCCTTGGAAGTCACAGCGAAAACAGAATCTCATACCGCCCGACTAACATCTTCTCCGCCCCGGCAACTCCACTACGGTGTTTCGCCTCCCACTCCAGACACTGGGGCCATAGAATGCGTGTATGCGAAGGTGCAGTCTCCTCCCGCTGCGGAGTTGCTGTCCCCTGTGGACCAACTGCCGTTTTTTCTCGACGTCACTGGCAACAGGCAGCTTGACCGCAGTAGCGTTCGTCTTGCAAGACACGGTCGGTCGCCCTCGCCGGTCGCTTCAGACTCCAGTGACGAAGTTATCTTATTTAAGGGACGGAACAACGTGCCCGGAGATATGAGTGGCCCATTCAATCTTGGGGGCATTCGTACAGAGATTCGGGTAATGGAGCAACATGCAAAGGGAATCGAAGACGACTCTGCCGCCTCTGTGGCAAACGAGAGAATTGACGCCAGAAAAGCCTCGCAGTACAATCCTGTATTCTGGAAACAGCAAGAGGAAGACGAGCTCATTCAAGACTACATCGCCAACATGAAAGAGCATGATGCCGGGCTTGCGCTGGCGTCTGCATATTCCCATCGAGACCTGGGTGGCACCTTGAGCGAGCCCGAGAGTGTTGGAGATCGCGCTCACACAAGTCCTCAAACTGGAGGCAAGTCACAGTCCGCCTCCGACGATGGCGCCGAGGCTGGGACAGACATTGCCACCACGAACCACATCTGCAAATACGCTGATCGCAGGACTCGAGGTAATATCGGTAAATTGGCATTGGACACTCACGAGACGGCTATGTCGTACGTTGGGTCGCCGGAGGAGTCCTCCACTGCTGTCTCGCAGCAATCTGAGCCTGGCGAGCCGGACAGCGAATACGATACTTTCAGTGCCGCGGCTGATAAACTTGCCGCAGAGGTCGACGATTTCGACTTCATGGACTGGAACCGGCCAGCCCTAAGGCGCAGAAAGGGCAAAGCCGCCAAGCATAGGATGCCTCAGCTCGAAAATTCAGACTCGGAGCTAGAAACTAAGATGCAGGCGGCATTCAAAAATGACCGGCTGAAGAAAGCAGATCGGAAGAGAGAACGGCAAGCTTTGCGGGCGCAGGGCTTGCTGGGCAGGAACGCGAACCCTGACGATCTGCGAGTCAAATACCCCGATGGCATGGGATTGCAGCAAATCGCGGACGAGCTCAGGACCTTCCTCTTGGGCTCAAACGCCATGTGAGTCGGCTGCGGCCACAGTTTGACAATGGTCTTGAGCAAGAGATTGACACTGATGCAGACTAACTTTGCCGCCTATGGACAAGCACGGTCGAAAAGTAGTTCATGAGCTGGCCAGCAAGTTCTACATCAAATCAAAGTCCACGGGAGCAGGCGGCCAACGACGACCCATGCTCCATCGTACTCATAGAACAGCCAAATTTACCGAAGAGGCATTCGACAAAGCTATCTCTCGTGTCGGTCGCAAGCATTTTCCTCGCAGTGATAGAGTAGTACGGACGGCAATACAGGGACAATCGGGTCGCCGAGGCGGTGGTGGCCACGCAGGCGTCAACTACCAAGACGGCGAGGTCGTCGGCGGATCAGCTCCAGAGCTTGGGCAGGAGAACAAGGGAAGGGCAATGCTTGAAAAAATGGGATGGAGCAGCGGGACTGCGCTTGGCGCGTTGAACAACAAGGGTATCTTACAGCCAGTTGCTCATGTGGTGAAGCGTAGCAAGGCGGGACTGGGATAAGGCTGA
Organism: Colletotrichum lindemuthianum; assembly: GCA_001693025.2. Classification (NCBI taxonomy): domain Eukaryota; kingdom Fungi; phylum Ascomycota; class Sordariomycetes; order Glomerellales; family Glomerellaceae; genus Colletotrichum; species Colletotrichum lindemuthianum. Next base: position 121,148 of record MASP02000337.1, read on the forward strand.
CGGGGTGTTTCTCATGGCTTGCATTGTATCGGGGACAGCGTAACGGCTACATCTCACTGATGGTCTGTCTAACTTGCTGGATTTTTTTTTTGCATACCCATCGATCAACGGAGGGTGACGATTGCCCAAGTCAGTTGAAAATAGAAGGAAATAGAAGGGAGCGGTCGGTATTAGTTATGTTCATGTGCACGAATTCATTCGTCCGAAAAACCCTATTCTCAAGGTGTATTGTACAGCCCGCGAACCCCGTTTGACCGTGAAGACATTGCCCCCAAAAAAGCAAACCATCCGTAACGCATTAAGAGACTCCATGGATATTGATGTCTTGGCAGGCCTTGTGACACCCAAATGCCAAGTTAAATCCAATATCCGAAAAGAAAAGCAGCAGAAGCATCCTTATTTCGTGGAAGAGGAGTACTTGGTGACGGCCTTGGTGCCTTCCGAAACAGCGTGCTTGGCCAATTCACCAGGCAAAATGAGGCGGACGCTGATGCGTGGGTCAGCTATGACAGCCAAATAGCAGGGAGATATGACATACGAGGTCTGAATCTCACGAGAGGAGATGGTAGACTTCTTGTTGTAGGCAGCGAGCTTGGAGGCCTCCGAGGCGACGCGCTCGAAGATATCTAGCTGTTTTAGAAGATGCGCCCGAAATGCTGAGAGGGGAACTAACCGTTGACGAAGGAGTTGAGAATGGACATGGCGCGGTTGGAAATACCAGTATCGGGGTGAACCTGCTTCAAGACTAGAAGGAAGTGTTAACATAGGCGAATGCATCACGCACCGCCGAGATTGACACCCGACGCGTCGCAGCCAAAAGTAGATGGACCCACCCTTGTAGATGTAGGAGGAGTAGGTCTCCTTGCGAGACTTGGTGCGCTTCTTCTTGTCACCAGAGGCAGCGGTCTTCTTGCCGGCATCCTTCTTCTCGGGGGCCTTGGAGGCAGTAGAAGGGGCCTTGGAGGCGGGCTTCTTGTCGGCGGCCTTCGGGGGCATGTTGGCGATTTGATGAGGTTGGAATGAAAAAGGTGCGGGGCGATGAACGTATCGACGTGCAGGTGTGATGGACGACCGTGTGTGAAGCTGGGTGGTAGAAAGTGAAGAGTTGTTGATGGAAAAAGAGGATTGGGGGGGTGGACTGGGCTTTTGTAGCTGGACGCGACAGACACTAGCGACGTTACTGATTTGATGCGACAACAGAGTGATTTTGGGAGTGAGAAGGAACCTTTCGGTGGTGGTAAAGTGGGTGGTCAGTGCTCGCCCATCTAATTCAGTGGTTGGTTGGCCTGCGCGACACTGACCACGGCCGGGGTTTCCTGAGCAGGTACTACACGCGGCTGGCGACTCGTTTGAGGACGATCTATGTCTGTCTGAGTGGGGACGAGGAATAGCGGGTGCCGAGCCGCGGAGCACATACACACATAGTAGGTACGCGTCGACACCTGGAACACGATGCACGCTTGACAACTTGCTCGTTCTTTAGCGGAGTCTCTCCATTGCAGTTGCTACAAATTAGCTCCGTCTCTGTAGCCACGGCGGAATGACGGCCTCTGGCGGAAGCGCACAATGGAAGGGAGGAACCTCGCGGAGGCAACAAAAGCCGAGCTGTAATTGGGGAAAAGTCTGGGGGACATAGGACTTACAATACCACGCCTGTGTGGTGCAATCCACAACGCGACTTGCTGAACATGTCAAGTTCGTCCAGCTTAGCTCCCGGTCCGCCAGCGATGGACGCGACGTGGGATCGCGTAATCTCTTGACCAACACTCAACTCTCGACTCTGCGACTTGCTCGCGTTATGCCTTCATGCTTTCGCAGTCCTCCCATAGAGTTTGTCATGTTTTTGCGTTATAGTCCGCACAGAAGCAATGGGTCGGACTATCGAGATAGCCCCACGCGTTGCTATCAAGGTCCCGAGCCCTCGTAGCGACGCGTGTTGCCAGGCTATTTTGGCTTCGCAAGCTAATGGAAACGCGTAGACCCCTGAACACCCCAGGGATAACCAGAGTCCACTCCAAGCATCGATGGGTACAATGTAAATCAAGTGGCCAACGTGGAGACTGATGACCGAAGTCTAGGCAACTTCAATTGCAGCGCATACAATGTTGGATTGGTACCGTCGTTGCCTTGGCTTATGGGCTCAGAGTCCGTAAAATTGGTTGATTGGCTCCATGTCACATGTACCACACACTAGACTTCAAGGAAGATAGCCCCTCGTCCTGTCCGTCACTTCCCCGTAAAGCCGCAAGGCTGAAAGCGCCTAGATGCATGCTTTCAAGGTCCCAGGGTCTCGGAGATTGACGCCCTACGTCAACACAGCACTCAACCTAGGTGTTGGCGATGAGGAACATGTCTGCGCTGCCTACCGCGTTCAGCTAGCGCCGCAAGCGGCAAAAGCCAAAATCCACAAGGGGATGCGGGTGTGGGGTTTACATCTGGTGCAAGTCGATTGAAAGTGCTGTTTGGAAGTGAGCGTTGTCACTTTGGCAAATGCCCTGACATGCAGCAACCCTCAATCCAATCGGTCACTTTCCGGCACGCACGTGACATTCATGTCGTTCAAGTTTGTACCATGGCATTCGTTAAGGGACATGATCAGCCAGGCGCAAACTCCCGTGTGAACTAAGGTCAGCTCGCTAACTTCCTTCTTTGCTGCCTCTGGAGACGCAGAAGCGCGATTGCCGCTGTACGAATTCCAGGGAGGTAACAACGGCGACAACAATAAATCTGCGGGCAACGAAGATAGGAAGCCAGGTCTGTTGGACCTCAAGGGCATTTGTTGCCAACAATAGGAGAGCCGATATCGTATGGGTAACAAGAGGGCGTAGAAGGTTGCATCAGCGACAGGATGTGTCTGGCCTGTCAGATGATTCCAGAATGGTGTGGAGCAGGTATGGTAAGTAGGGCGTCGACAGTGGCATAGGAAGCTCGCAGCGGGATGGCTGGGTTTTATTCACTTTCACTCATTGTGGAGTACGTACCGAGCACAAGCGCGCACCTGCCTGTCTCCAAAAGAAATGATGCACCACAACAAGTAATTTCTGTTTCCGGCTTAGCGTTGAATCGCGCTCTGGTGATCCGTGATCAAGCACTTCCTACGCGAAAACTACTTAACTTCTTGACTCCCCACTCCCTTCACGGTCTTCCGTTTCGACATACTTTGCCATCTGCAACAACCGCTCAATACAACGACAAACTGCTTACCGTCCTCCCACAGCCCTCCCAATCTTCCCGAACCACTCACCACACACGAACTTTCAAAATGACTGGAGGCGGCAAGTCCGGCGGCAAGGCCAGCGGTTCCAAGAACGCGCAATCGTAAGCATGCCCTTCAATATAGTCATTTGCTGGGGAGATCCGACATCCATATGAGCATCGGTTTGGCCCCGTCTAGTAACTTCACTAACATGTTCCTCCAGTCGCTCTTCCAAGGCCGGCCTGGCCTTCCCTGTCGGTCGTGTCCACCGTCTCCTTCGCAAGGGCAACTACGCCCAGCGTGTCGGTGCTGGTGCTCCCGTCTACCTCGCCGCCGTCCTGGAGTATCTTGCTGCTGAGATTCTCGAGCTTGCTGGCAACGCTGCTCGTGATAACAAGAAGACCCGTATCATCCCGCGTCATCTTCAATTGGCCATTCGCAACGACGAGGAGTTGAACAAGCTTCTCGGCCATGTCACCATTGCCCAGGGTGGTGTTCTCCCCAACATCCACCAGAGTACGTCAGCCGATCCCTCCCGTTTTCGCAAAGTACTAACAAGTGCTAGACTTGTTGCCCAAGAAGACTGGCAAGACTGGCAAGAACCAGAGCCAGGAGCTGTAAATGGGTGTCTCGGGTTTGGTTTTTATTTGCGTGCTGGTCGGCTGCTTTGGGTTGTCATGACATCGGGGTCACGGTTCAGGGTTCACGGTTGATTTTCACGTTTGGGTTGTACAATAATACCACGGCAGCGGAAGCTGTGGTTACGAATGAGAATACCTTTTGAAGATCATTACACTCTTTTCGTCGTTGGCTTGTGATCAATCAACAATCTTGCGAAGTGTTTACAGAGAGGCCAGCATCATCAGATCGATCGGCTATACAGGGCCGCGAGGAGTAAAGTACAGCCTCTAGGTGGTTAGATGCGAGAAAGGGCGAGTGTCGAGTTGCTCACGAGCTCTATACAAGCAAAGGGGCTGGACTCGAGGAGGCTGAGATGTGGACCAGCTTGTCATTGCAATCAGGAGCCTAGAGCAATTGATGAGGTCAACCCGCGCAACTCAGGTGCCTCGCTGTATTGTATTTGTTGTGAATGTAAGACTCTTTTTGTTTTCTCGTCAAGTATGTACTGTTACATGCTCCATGTGAGCTTTCCACAGTCCACAATTAGAGGCGTTTTCTGCGGTGCCCATTCATCAAAACTTCAACTGGCGAGGGGCTGCAAATATTATTAGGCCAAGGGGAAAGGGTGCAAATAGGATGTGGACCGATGACTTACGATCCAACATTGGCGCAGGCAGGTTGCGTTCATACTTTGATCCTGCGACTATCGTGTCAGTATCAATACATGAGCACGCATCGGTGGAGGACGGACCGCCAGGAGCTGTTGGGTGCACATAGGGTTCAGGGTGCTTCCATCTGATCAACAACTTTTCTGTCTCAGCGAGCAGCTCCTGATGCAAATAGTGTCAGCGTCTCCAACTGCTGTTCAACCACGTCCCGTACTGGGTCTTGTCCTCACCCTCTTTTGACGAGCGTCAGATATGTTTCGGTGCGCCTCGAAGAGCGATCTGATGTAGAGGGCTTGTCCTCGCCAGAGATGACGGTGGACAGCCCAATCCAGTGACAGTTTTAGGGACCGCCGATAAAGGGACCTAGAGTAGTGGTTAGCACCGGTGTACTCGAGTAGGTTCTGCTCCGAAAATTGACAAAGTCTTACAAAGCTGCTTGATGCGTTGACATAGTGAATCGAAGATGCCCGAATGTGAGCAGACTGTGGGTGACGACGGGCTGGCGCGGAACAAACTGCTACGATAAAGCTCATACGGAGTATTGTGGATACACCTGGCAGGCTGGCACGGTCGGCAACGGGAAAATCTGTCAGGAATAACACACTCGAGCGGTGGAGTTTATATCGGTTAAACCTCGGGCGGCTGGTACTATCTCTATAGATCTTACTTTTCTTTAGCTACTAAGGAAAAAAATTATGTATTATATATAGCTATATTTAGTTGTATAAGAAGTATACTAAATTTAACTTTTTAACTATATATAAAAATTAAGTATTTTATTTAGTTACTTTTACTTTATACTTATAGAGGTATCTAAGTTTTTTACTTTATATATAGTTCTAACTGATAAATATATCTCATAATAGTATTTATACTAATACTAGCTTATAAGTAATTTAAATAGTAATAAAATTATATATTATTATATATAATTATATCCCTAGTTATAATATTAAATTTCTTAGCGAAAGAAAAGCTTATTATTAGTTTTACTAGGGGAAGGTACGTCGTACGTATTATTATATATAGTATACTGATAGGGTTAAAGGTGTTAATATTTATAGTATATAGCCTATAGGCTATATATAAGCTAGATCTAGATATTCTAGTTAATTAGTTACTAATTACCTAGCAGCTAGTAATAACTAGTAGCTAGTTATTACTAATAGTGGTAGTTTTTACTACTAAGTTACACTGTATAGTTAGTATACTATAGGATCCTAATAGCTTTATAGCTATTATACTACTAATATTGGTAAACTTTCTTTTTACCTTTTAACTATAGTATATTATATTTCTATATATAAGATAAATTAATTAAATTATCTATATCTTTTAACTAGATAACTTTCTAAATTTTCTTCTTTTATTCTAAATAAGTAATTTATTTTTCTATATAAACTATTATATTATTTATATTAATAAATTTCTCTAGAGTATAGTTTAGGAATATTTTAGTAAAAATATTAGTAAGATTATTCTTACTATTAATTTACTATATCTTATAGAGTTTTTATTATTTATGTAATTACCTTAAAGCTATAATATTAATTATAAGTTCCTTCTTTTTTATAGTATTAAGTTTCATAAGGTATTTATATAATAAGTATAAGTTAGTATAGATAATTATAGAAATAGGGGAAAGGATATAATAAGCTATAATTTTTTGTAAGAATATAGTAATAGTATATATAAAATTTATACTAGTAACTATAATATAGATTTCTAAGGGAAGTATACTTTTAGTTACTTTTTTACTTTTAGTTAAAACGTAATAGACTAAATTACTTTAAATTATAAACTTACTTTTATTAATAGTTATTTTTTAGTTTGGAATTATTATATACTTCAGTTAAGATAATAAATTAATATTATTAGTAAAAGAGATATTTATAAAAGTTTAGAAATATACTTTAGAGAGATTAAGAGAAATAAAAGTTAACTTTTAATCTAAGTATTCTATTTAGTATTTAATATACTTATAAAGAGTAATAGTATTATTACTAGAGGGTTATTATTATTATATTATATATAAAAAGTTAAAGAGTACTTTAAGTTAGTAAATTAAAGTAATATATACTTTATATGTATATTACTTAATATAGTTTTTTAAATATCTTAGGGTTCATAAGAATATTTATAATAGTAAGCTTATAACCTTAGTTTTCTTACTTAAGAAGGAAGTTTTTACTTTAGAGGGAGAGTATACTACTATTAAATACTAGTAATATTAACTTTATAAGGAAGATTTTAGATTTTACTATAAGAGAGGCTTTCGCCAGTTTTTTATCCTCTTATTAAGTAAAAATAATATTAGAAAAACTGAAGGTATTATTAGTTTATATATTAGTTATACTAAATATCTTATTATTAGGTTAAGAGATAAGGAGGTAAAAGTTATAGGTAGATATTTCTATATATAACTATTCTTTATAGTATTTTAAGTATATTACCTACTAGTAAGTATTAGTTTTAGCTAAGTTATAAAATAGTTTATTAATTATTATTATAAATTCTGGAGGATATTAGTCTTTAAGGTAAGTAGGTAATTTAACTATAATATATTTTATAAATTTAATTTTAATCTGAATATAGATTTAAATAACATCTTTTAGTTAGAAGAGGAAGTTTTCTTTTTTTATTAATATAGAAGTAATAATTATAATTAATCTTTAGCTACCTTTCTGAATTATAGGAGATTAAGTAAGAATTATAAGTTTCCTATTATCTTTAAAACCTTAAATTACAAATTCTAATTTCTTATATATTTAGTTACTATTTTTATTTTTTAATTTCATTAATAATTTAAAACTTAAAGATAGTATAGTTTTTATAGAGCATAGAATTATACTAAATAATTTTAATTATATTATTATTAATAATACTTTTTACTTTCTTCTTTATTAACTTTTTAAAGGGGAGATTAGAAGTAGTAATAATTTCTTTTCGTGGAGGAATTTAGAGAGAATTAGGTTAGCTTCTTTTTTAGCTATAAGGAAGATTATAAATTAGTTTTCTTAGTTACTTTTTTATTAAGAGAAGTTTTTCTAGTTAAATATAGCTTTTAAGAATATAAGAAATAACTTTATATTTCTTTAATATTAAGTATATTTACTTTTATTAGAGGGTAATAATATATTACTTTTAATATAAAGAGGAAGAATATTATTATTTTCTAGTATCTCTAAAATATTTAAAGGTTTAAGAATAATAGAAGATAAAATTAAAGTAAGTGAAGCTTTTTAAGAGGAATGTTTAGTTTTATTAATATTACTATAATAGAAATATTCTTATACTTGTATTAGGATATATAATTAAGAAGAAATATTATTACTTTTATAGTATATTTTTATAATAGTCAAATAGAACTTTTAGAAAAAATAAGGAAAATTAATAATATATATTTTACTATAGGTATTAAGTAGGTAAAAGAAGTTTTACTTATTTTTCTTTTCTTACTATATATATATAAGAAACTATAATAGGAGGTTTATAATTTATAATATATTAGGGTTATTATAAGTAGCTATAGTAATCTTCATAATTCTTTCTATATATTTATAGTGGATAGCTTTAGTTATTTTTTAGATTATCTATATTTATAGGATTATCTCTAGAAATAAAGTGAAGTTTTTAGTAAGTTAGAAGGAAGCTTTAAAGATAAGAAGTATAAATATAAAACTATTTAGGTTAGTAGTATTATTTATTAACTTATAAGTAGTCTCAAGATAATAATTTTAGAGTAATAATAAATATTCATAATAGTGGATTTTATATATATAATAGAGGAGAGTATAGTAATATTTTATTTTATTAATATTATTATAGACCTTAATAGATATAATTCTGATAGTTAAGTTTATTATTTTAGCTTCTAAATACATTTTTCAAATTAGAAGTTTATTTTAATATTAATAAAGATAAAATTAGGTAGATGTAGGTAATTATTAATTTAGTTTACTTTAAGAGTTTTTTATATTAATTTTACTAAAATATTAGATAGAGATTAAGTAGTATTAAAGACTATAGTTATATTAATAATATAGAGGATAAAGTAGTTATTTTTAAGGTAAAAAATATTAATAATAATTTTAAAGTTAAAGTTAATATTATTATAGAGGGTAAATCTGAATTAAGAGGAAGTAGTATTATATATTTAGTATTAGTAATAGTATGTTTTAAGAATTATAAAAGCTTCTTAATTAATTAGATATTTAGCTTTATAGAGAATTTCTTAAAGATATATAATAGATAGATATCTAAAATAATAATAGAGTTTCTGGATCTTAATTTCTATTAGATATAAGGAAGTAAATATTTTCTTTTTATTCAATAATATTTATAGATATTTCCACTTATATATAATTAAGATAACCTTCTTATTTTAATATAACTAGTTAAAAATATTATTAAAAGTAATATTAAGGTAATTTATATTAGTAAGATATAATAGAAATAGGATTTTATAAGAAATTATATAGAATATTATTATACTGAGTAGTAAAAATATATTAACTATATTTATTATTTTTATAAATTTACTTCCTCTAAAATAAATAGAGATCAATTATCCTCTAGAAGGTTTTAAGAGAATAGAGGGAAGAATAGTTCATTTTAGAATATTAAACTGAAAGTAACTAACTATAAAGTAGTTAGTAGTATTTAAGTTAGGTAAAATTCCTTAGAAAACTATATCTAAATAATATTCTTCAAGAATAAATATAGATATTAGGGTAGTATTCTTCTTAGTTATATTATCTTTTTTCGTTAGAATATAAGTTACTACCTAACTCTGGAGGATCTTTATAATTTTTTAACTATTTAGAAATATAGATTATTTTTTAAAGTAAGATATTATAAAGTTATTTAAAGAGTTACTTAGAGAATTAGATATTTTAGGTTAATTCTTAAGCTAATAGTCTTAAAAGTAATATTTTATTATATTATCTTCAATAGTAGTTTTATAAATATCTCTGGGGTTATTATTTAAGCTTTCTATTTCCTTATATTATATAAGGAAGTAGTAATATATAGATACTAATATATCTATTATATAGAAGTTAAATATATATTAGTTATAGACGTTTCTTTTCTCCTTAAGAGAGTATTTTATTAATTAGTAACTAGATTTACTATATATATAGTATTTTATATTAAATTAGCTATATAGGATAGGTAAAATTGAGTAATATCCTTCTCTAAATAAAGTTTGAAAATACTATTAATTACTATATTTATATTCTTAGTAAGAGCTTTAAGGTAAGTTATATATCTAGTTAGTTTAATATTAATTTATACTAATTAATAAGAGTTTCTTAGAATTATTAGTATCTTTAAGTATATATTAAGATATTATAGAAGGGAGGCTTATAGCTGTATTTATAGTAAATTATAACTGGTTATAAACTTCCTAGTATATTACTATAAAACTAAAGAGTGCTAATTAGTATTCTAATATTCCTTAGTATATATTTAAGAGGTGGTTTTAGAGGTTAAGATTAGTATACTATTTAAGAGGGAAGATTTTCTGAATATATATTAGCTTGGTAAAATAGATCTTAAATACTTTCTATTTTATTTTATTTTAATTATTAGTAATAATATTTCTAAATATTATATTATATTAGTTAGTAAGATAGATCTGCTAACTCTTATTACTTTTAAAATAGTTTCTAATATAGTAGGCTGTATTATAAAATATTATAGAATTAAGGAAATTACTAAGGTAGTTAATATAGTATTTAAGAGCTTAACTTTTCAGTATAATTAAAAAGACTTTAGTCTATATATAGTTAGGTATATCTAACTTTAGATAATAGTTTCTAAAGATATAGACTTTTAATTTAAAGATATTATAGAGGGCTTCTCTATACTTTATCTTAAAGTTATATATTTTTATAAAATTAGTTTTATTCTTAGCTATTAGTATATTAATAGGGAGAGGTTTAGTTTCTTAGTGATTATTTATTAAGTTAATATATAGGGGAGGTACTATAGGAAGTAGAGTAGGAAGTTTATACTATTAGTTCTAATTATAAGGAGATTATTAGTTTTATTAATCTTGAAAGTCTTATTATTTAAGTTATTTTTATTATTAAAAAATTATATTAATTACTAATAATAGTGGATTAACTATAAATCTCTCTATTTATTAAGATACTTCTTAGAATTAGTTTCTTAAGGTAGCTAAATAAATATTAAGTTTTATAAGGTTTTAATAGGTTACTTTTTATTATTACTTCTAGATAGTAGGATATATTTACTAAGTAAAAATAATATTATTAAGGAAATCTAGTTAGTTATAAATAAGTATTTTAAAGTTTGATAATTTTATAATTATTCCTCAGATTTCTTTCTTAGTTTATAGGATAAACTTATTTTGCTTTACTAGGTTTATAAGAATCTGGTAGATTTACTTATTTTTTATATTAACTTTAATACTGTAAATAAGGAGAGTATTCTGTAAATACTAAGGTACTTATTTATCTACAGTAACTTATATTTCCTCTAGCTACTTCTTAAAATTATTTTTAAAGACATTTAGAAGGTTTCTACGAAAGAGGTAATTATATATATATATTACTATATTCTATATTATTTAGTTATTAATCTAGTTAGAATTATACTTTATTATAAAATTAAAAGTTTTTTATTTACTGAAAATCTTACTATTAAGAAAGAACTTCAGTTTAGTTAGTATTCTTACTTTTAAAAAGGTTATATTACTTATTATACTAAAGTTTTTGGAAGATTATCTAAGAATTTCTATTAGTTTAGATATTTTACTAATTATTTCCTAACTATAGGGAAATTATAAAGAGATATAAATTAAAAGAGGGACAATAAAGGAAAAATAAGAAAGTCTATTTTTACTATTTACTATTTCGATTTATTAGTATTATATAGGTAAAATTGAATTTTAGAGAGGGAAATTATCTGCTAATTAAGTAAGGAAAAAGAGAGAGAGAATAGAAAAATATAGGAAAAAAGAAGAGGAATATAAGGAAATTTAGACAGATTAAGAGTATTATATACTTCTTTATTATAAAGGTTTAGTAAATTTTATAATAAAGATATTTAATAAATATACTTATATAAAGTATATTTAAAACTTCTTTTATAAGTTAATTTTAAATATAGATAGGTATCTAGCTACTAGAATTAAAATATATTAGTATAATTATTAAAGAGATATTACCTTACCTTAAGTTAAGTAAGAAGTTATTATTAAAAATATCTTAATAAATTAAGAGATTCGTAGCTGTACTTTAAGTTAAACTTAATAACTTTCTATTACTATTTCTACCTAAATAAGTTTTACTAATTTATAATAAATAGTAATAGTAAAGTTAACTACTAATCAATATTAGTTTTACTAGGGAAAGGTATATTATATATACTATTATATATATTATACTAATAGAGTTAAAGATATTAATATTTATAGTATATAGCCTATAGGCTATATATAATCTAGATTTAGATACTTTAGGTAATTAGTTACTAATTACCTAGTAGTTAGTAATAACTAGTAGCTAGTTATTACTAGTAGCGGTAGTTTCTACTACTAGACTATACTATATAGTTAGTATACCGTGGGGCCCTAATAACCTTATAGCTATTATACTACTAACACTTATAATAATAATTAGTAAAAGCTTCAGTAAAATTAAAGCTTAATACATATAGCTAAAAGTAAATAGTAAGATTATAAATTAATAATTTTTATAAACGTTTTATAAATAAAATATGATAAAAAGTTGAAAGTTAAATATTCTATAATTTATTACTTTTCTATATTTTCTATAATAAAACTGGAATTTTCCTTAAATTTATATAGCTACTTATAGCTATAGGAATATAATAATAAGTTCTAAATATTATATTTAATTTTTATAACTAAAGATATTAATATTTTCTAAACAGTCTACGTAATATTTAGTTACTTTTACTTTATACCTATAGTGGTACTTAAGCTCTTCACCCTATTTGGTTACTTTTACTCTGTACCTATAGTGGTACTTAAGCTCTTCACCCTATATATAATTCTAACTGTAAACTTTACCTAGTAACAGTATTTATACTAATACTAACTTATAACTAGTTTAAATAGTAATAAGATTACCTATTATTATAAATAATTATACTTCTGGTTATAATATTTAACCTTATAGTAAAGAAAGACCTTATAGTAATAATTAGCGAAAACTTTAGTAAGACTAGAGCTTAATATATATAGCTTAAAGTAACTACTAAAATTATGGAGTTAAGAATCTTTATAAACTTCTTAAAGATAGAATAAAATAAGAAGCCTATAAGAACTAAATATTCTATAATCTATTGCTTTTCTATATCTTTATAATAAAATTAAAATCTTCTTGAAATCTATATAGCCACCTATAACCAAAAAAGTATAAAATAGATAAAAAGATATCCAGCTATAATTACTATAACTAAAGCTATCAGTTTATTACACTAAACGTTACTGAAATTATCCTATATACTATAATGAATAGGTAGCCTATAGATATTTAAAAGAAAATTATATAATTATTCTATAGTCTGCTATATTAAGCTAACTATTTTAGAAACTTAGTATTAATTAGATAATATCCTAATATTAATATATTATAGTAATATTAGTTACTAGATACTATATAGTATTATTTCGTTACTTTTGCTCTATACCTGTGGTGGTACCTAAGCTCTTTACCCTATATGTGGTTCTAACTGTAAAATTTACCCGGCAACAGCATTCGTGCTAATGCTGGCTTATATATAGTATTATAGTAATATAATTATAAAAGTTTGATATTATTTAGCTATACTAAAAGTATCTATATTTATATAAATATTATTATATATTAGCTACACTTAATTAATATATTAAGATTATTTACTAATAAAAGTAAGCTAAATTCCACTATACTTATATAAAGCTTATAAGTTAGCTTATATTAATAGTAGAAAACTTTTATATTAGGGATATAAAACTTTATCTGGGGGGTCTGGAGGATATTTAGGTTACAGATATTAAGGTTATAATAAGTATTTAAATAGAGTAGCTATAGTTAGTAGTAATTAAATCTCTGAAGATATTTAAATTATATATAGTATAAGGGCGTGAGGGTATAAAAGCATAAGGTTAATATAGAAGAAGTTATTAGTTATTTATTATCGAAAAGGTTAACGTGGGGTGGATATACTAGTTATAGCTGTAAGGGGTTTAGGCCTAAATTAACTTAAGGCTGGCTGCAGCAGTTAGTGGGGGGATAGGGAAGCTAAAGTTATACTTCAGGAGGTAATATATCCACTAATAGTCGCAATAGAAAGCAAGCTATCAGCCCCTCCCCTACATAATATTATAAATATTAATATTAATAAATAAACTTCAGAAAGAAGCTAATAGCTTACTCTCTATCACAACTATTAGTAGATATATTACCCCCTAAAAGATAACTTCAGCCCTCCCGCCCCCTATTACGAATAGGTATATAGATTTACTGTAAGGTTAAATATTATAACCGGAAGTATAATTATCTACAATAATAGGTAATTTTACTACTATTTAGACTAATTATAAGCTAGTATTAGCATAAATGCTATTACTAGGTAAATATTACAGTTAGAACTATATATAAGGTAAAGAACTTAAATACTACTATAAATATAAAGTAAAAGTAACTAAATAAATAAACTCCAGAAGAGATACTAATAGCTTACTCTCTATTATAACTATTAGTAAGTATATTACTTCCTTAAGTATAACTTTAGTTCTTCCACTCCCCCACTAACTACTATAGCGAACCTTAAGTTAATTTAAGCCTTAATTTCGTATAGCTATAGTAGCTAGTATATCTACCCTATATTAATCTTTTTAATAATAAATAACTAATAACTTCTTTTATATTAACTTTATATTCTTATATCCTTACGCTATCTATATATAATTTAAATATCTTAAGAGATTTTATTACTACTAACTATAGCTACTTTATTTAAATACTAATCATAACTTTAATATCTGTAACTATTAGTTTCACTAGGGGAAGGTATATTGTATATATTATTATATATAGTATACTGATAGAGTTAAAAGTATTAATATTTATAGTATGTAGCTTATAGGTTATATATAGGCTAGATCTAGATACTCTAGGTAATTGGTTACTAATTACCTAGCGGGTGGTAATAACTAGTAACTAGTTATTACTAATAGCTAGTTTCTACTACTAGATTACACTATATAGTTAATATATTATAGGGTTCTAATAGCTTTATAGTTATTATATTACTAATATTAGTAAACTTGTTTTCAACCTTTTAATTATAATATATTATATCTCTATATATAAGAAAAAATTAATTAAATAATCTATATCTTTTAACTAAATAATCTTCTAAATTCCCTCCTTTTATTCTAAATAAGTAATCTATCTCTCTATATAAACTATTATATTATTTATATTAATAAATCTCTCTAGAGTATAGTTTAGGAATTGTTTAGTAAACATATTAGTAAGATTATCCTCGCTATTAATTTATTATATTTTATAGAGTTCTTAATATTAATTATAAGCTTCTTCTCTTTTATAATACTAAATTTTATAAGGTATTTATATAATAAGTATAAATTAGTATAGATAATTATAGAAATAAAAGGAAAATTATAATAAGCTATAATCTTTTATAAAGATATAGTAATAGTATATATAAAGTCTATACTAGTAACTATAATATAGATCTCTAAAGTAAGTATACTTCTAGTTACTTTTTACTTTTAGTTAAAAAGTAATAGATTAGATCACTTTAAATTATAAACTTACTTTTACTAATAGTTATCTTTTAGTCTAGAATTATTATAAATTCTAGTTAAGATAATAAGTTAATATTATTAGTAAAGAAGCTATCTATAAAAATATAGAGATATATTTTAAAAAGATTAAGAGAAATAAAAGTTAACGTTTAATTTAAGTATTCTATTTACTATTTAATATATTTATTAAAAGTAATAATATTATTACTAGAGGGTTATTATTATTATACTATATATAAGAGGTTAAAAAGTATTTTAGGCTGGCAAATTAAAGTAATATATACTTTATATATATATTATTTAATATAAGTTTTCTTAAGTATCTTAGAGTTTATAAGGATATTAATAATAGTAAGTTTATAATTTTAGTTTTTTTATTTAAGAAGGAGGTTTTTACTTTAGAGAGAGAGTATACTACTATTAAATACTAATAGTATTAACTTTATAAGGAAGATTTTAGATTTTACTATAAGGAAGGGTTTTATTAGTTTTTTATCCTCTTATTAAGTAAAAATAGTATTAGAAAGTGTAAGGATATATACTCTATAGCCTATATAGAGAGCTGGGATAGCTAGAATCACGTGACCTATAGGGCCTGAAGCCACTAAGCCTCCTATAGCATAAAAGCCCTCTTATAGCTACTACTAGTTAGCTACACTAAGTTGAAATCTTACAACCTACGGAAACCTACTTTTTGCTACTTTCCCTTCCCTTACTTAGACTTTTAGCTATACTCTTATAATTTTTTAACTTCTACCTCTCTGAGGAGGTAAAACTAGAGTTTTAATAATAACTTTATAATAAATACCCACTAACCAATTAGTAACTATATTAAGAATAAGTACACTAATAGTCTAGATACTTACAGTATCTGAAAATTTAGTATCCAAAAATATAGCCTCTGAAAATATATCTTCCGAAAATACGCTCTTAACTAGTAAGTATATAGTAACCTCTATACTAACTATATTAATATAAGCAGCTGAAATAAGTAACTTAAGTAATATAGCTACTAGTATAGTAATAGTAACTATAATAATACTTATATACCTTCTTAAATAATAATCCTTCTTTATATAAGTTATAGTAGAATACCTCTCTAGCAGCATACCTATAGTAAGCCTAATATTATTATTACTAACCCTATCTGTAGCCTCTGAATATTAAGATTACTTAAGACCTCCTAGCTATCCCTATAGCTTTCTTTATAAAGAAGCTACTTTATATAAAATCAAAAATTAGCTAATAGTAATCTAAGATAGCTATACTCTACAGCTAGAAACTTTAGAGATACAGAAGATTTAGTAGATTATAACTAAACTATTATATAACCTATAAACCTAGTAGTATAACTACTATTATACCTTACTAGACTCTTTATAAGCTAGCTTTATAGTATTTATTTACTACTTATTAACTAACCTTACCCTATAAAAGCTATACCTCTATAGTATATTTTATATACTTCAGTATAATAGCTAGATATCTCTACTGAAGTTTTACGCTAAATAGTTAGTAATCTATAGGTTCCTAGGAATTATTAGATTAGAAATATCTTAACCTTATATATTTACCTTCTTCTACTACCTTAAGGTTAGAATATAGAGATACTTATAATATCAGAAGTTTAATAACTAGCTACTAAAAGCTATAACTCTAATAGCTAAATACTTCTAGGAGATATTATAGCTTTATAAGGATATTTTAAGTAGTATTATCAGAAGGGCTACTAACTATAACGTTACTACTAACTTAATATATATATACTGTAAAATAGTTAATAAATTAACTCTAGCTAAGAAGCTTCACCTTAAAGCTTAAATATATAAGGTCTATAGTAAGTTAGGCTATTTAATAACTACTTATTACTAAAATAAGTTCTATATATACTACTAGAAACCTAGCTACCCTATAAGGATTTACTATAACTACCTAGCTGCTAAAAACTTACTACTAAAAGAGCTTTAAGGTTATATTAAACCTGAGGCTGAAAAACCACTAGGATATAGTAATAATAGCTTCTTTCTAGAAGTTAAGTAACTAGTAAATATCTACCTATATCTTAGTAGCTTAATTAGCTACAGGAAGCCTTATATATCTAATTTACTGTAAGATACCTCAGAGAGAAGGAGTCAGACACCTTAGTATTTACCTAAAAATATCTAGTTAATATACTAAAGGAATTAGATACTTTAGTAATTACCTTAAAATATCTAGTTAATATATTAAAGCTTTATAGGTTAATATATTTATAGAGAAGCTTCACTAAGGAATTATTAACCTCCCAGGTTAATATATCTATAGGAATAATATAAGTTAATATATTTATAGCTTTAATCTCTTCTTATAATCACTCGAAGTTTCTTATTTTAACTACTAATTTAAACTATTATTTTAAACTATTATTTTAACTATTATTTTGACTATTATTTATCTATTATTTTATCTTCACACTCTAAGCTACCACTAAACAGTCGGCAAAATTATATATTAAAAACAGCTATATAATATTTACAGACTTTAGGGCCTAAGGCTTTTAAAGGGGGAGATAATTATAAGGATATATACCTTATAGTTTATATAGAGAGCCGGGATAGCTAGGATCACGTGACCTATAGGGCCTGAGGCTACTAAGCCTCCTATAGGATAAAAGCCCTCTTATAGTTACCACTAGTTAGCCACACTAAGTTAAAATCTTACAACCTACAGAGACCTACCTTTTACTGCTTTCCCTTCCCTTACCTGAACCTTTAGCTACACTCTTACAGAAAGACTAAAATATAAGAGTTATAAGTAAGGAAAGAGTAAGTAGTAAAAAGTAGGTCTCTATAAGTTATAAGATTTCAACTTAGTAGGCTAACTAGTAGTAGCTATAAGAGGCTTTTATCCTATAGTAACCTCAGGCTTTATTAGTCACGTGATTCTAGCTATCCCAGCTCTCTATACAGACTATAGGAGACTATATCCTTATAATTATCCCCCCCTTCAGAAGCTTTAGCCTCTAAAGCCTGTAAATACTATATAGCTATATTTAATATATAATTTCGCCGACTGTTTACTAGTGACGCTAAGTTTGAATATAAAATAACAGTTAAAATAATAGTTGAGATAATAGTTAAGATAATAGTTGAAAATAATAGTTTGAATAGTAGTTAAAATAAGGAACTTTAAATAATTATAAGGAGAGATTATAGCTATAGGTATATTAACCTATAATATTCCTATTACTATATTAAGTTAATAGGACTTCTTATAGATATATTAATCTGTAAGGTTAATAACCTCTCAGTGAAGCCTCCCTGTGAGTATATTAATCTATAAGGTCTTAGTATATTAACTGAATATCTTAAAGTAATTACTAAAGCGTCTAACTCCTTCTTATATACTGTAAGGTATCCTATAGTAAATTAAGTATATAAGGTTTCTTATAATTAATTATACTACTGAAGTATAGGCGAATATTTACTAGTTATATAGCTTCTAGAAGGAGATTAATATTATTATATATCCCCCTAGGATCCTTAGGTAATAAACTTTCAGTAGTAAGATACTTATAGTAAATCTTTATAGGGTAGCTAGGTTTCTAGTAGAATATATAAAACTTATTATAATAGTAAGTAGCTATAGTATAGCCTAACTTACTATATATTTTATATATTAGCTAGCTTTTAAGATAAAGTTTCTTAGCTAGGAAGCTTTCTGGAGTATCGATTATCCTGCAGCTTACTATACTATTAGTAGTAATATTCTTAATACTACTGAAGCTCTCCTCTTAGAAGTTATATAGAGTCTCCTAAAAATATTTAGCTACTAAAGCTACTACTTTAGGTTACTAGTTATTAAACTTCTGACGCTATAAATACCTCTATATTCTAGCTTTAAGGTAATAGAAGAAGGTAAAAGTATAAAACCTTAAAGTCTCTAGTTATAATATATTTAGAGCTTTATAAATAGCTAACTATTTAGTGTAAAACTTCAGTAGAGACTAGCTTTTATACTGAAGGATATAAAGTATACTATAGAGATATAGCTTCTATAGAATAGGATTAATTAATAAATAGCGAGCGAAAGCTGTAAAGTTAACTTATATAGGGTTAAGTAGTATATAGTAGTAATTATACTATAAGGTCTGAAGGGTATATAATAACTTTATTATAGCCTACTGGATCTTTTAGGCTTCAGAAGCTTATAGCTATAGTATATAGCTATCTGAAATTACTATTAGCTAATTCTTAATTTTATATAAAGCGGTATCTTTATAAAGTAGGCTATATAGGTAACTAGGGGGCCTTAAGTAGTTCCTATAGTTAGGAGCGATAGATAGAGCTAGTGATAATAACAATAATATTAAGCTTACTATAGGTATACCGCTAGATAGACACTCTATTATAACTTCTATAAATAAGGATTATTATTTAAGAAAGTATATAAATACTATTATAGTTACTATTATTATATTATTAGTAGCTATATTACTTAAGTTACTGGCAGCTATATTACTTACTTTAGATACTTATGTTAATATAGCTAGTATAGGAATTACTGTATACTTACTGGAGGATGTATTTTTGGAAGGCTTATTTTCAGGGAGTATGTTTTTAGAGGCTGTATTTTCGGAGAGTGCGTTTTCAGAGGCTATATTTTCGGAGGCTAAATTTTTAGATACTATAACTTAGGACGTTATTATTCTTGATATAGTCGCTAGGTAGTTAGTAGGC
Organism: Colletotrichum lindemuthianum; assembly: GCA_001693025.2. NCBI lineage: Eukaryota > Fungi > Ascomycota > Sordariomycetes > Glomerellales > Glomerellaceae > Colletotrichum > Colletotrichum lindemuthianum. The sequence goes on from MASP02000337.1 coordinate 141,167, forward strand.
GTTCATTATAATAGAACTATTACTGGAACCTCAGTCTTACCTCCTTAGAGAGGTAGAAGTTAAAAAATTATAAGAGTTATAAGTAAGGAAAAAGTAAGCAGTAAAAGGTAGGTCTCTGTAGGTTATAAGATTTTAACTTAGTAGGCTAACTAGTAGTAGCTATAAGAGGCTTTTATCTTATAGTAGCCTTAGGCCCTATTAGTTACGTAATCCTAGCTATCCCGGCTCTCTATATAGGCTATAGGGGACCATATCCTTATATAAGATTATTATTAGTTTATATACTAATTATACTAAATACTTTATTATTAGGTTAAAAACTAAGGAGGTAAAGATTATAAGTAAATATCTTTATATATAACTATTTTTTATAATATTTTAAGTATATTACTTACTAGTAGATATTAACCTCAGTTAAGCTATAGAGTAGTTTAATAATTATTAATATAAATTCTAGAGAATATTAGTTTTTAAGGTAAGTAGGTAACTTAATTATAATATATCTTATAAGTTCAGTTTTAATCTAAATATAAGTCTAAATAATATCTTTTAGCTAGAGGAGGAAACTTTTATTTTTACTAATATAGAAGTAATAACTATAATTAATTTTTAGTTACTTCTCTAAATTATAAGAGACTAAATAAGGATTATAAGCTTCCTATTATTTCTAAAACTTTAGATTATAAGTTTTAACTTCTTATATACTTATTTACTATCTTTATTCTTAATTTTATTAATAATTTGAAACTTAAAGATAGTATAGTCTTTATGGAGAATAGAATTATACTAAATAATCTTAACTATATTATTATTAATAATATTTTCTATTTTCTTCTTTATTAATTCTTTAAAATGAAAGCTAGAAGTAATAATAATTTCTTTTTAGTAGAGAGATTAAGAGAAAGTTAGATTAACTTTTTTTAGCTATAAAGAAAGTTATAAATTAATCTTCTTAGTTACTTTCTTATTAAGAGAGATTCTCCTAGTTAAATATAGCTTTCAAGGATTTAAGAAATAACTTTATAGTTCTCTAATATCTAGTATATTTACTCTTATTAGAGAGTAGTAGTATATTACTTTTAATATAAGAAGGGAGGATATTATTATCTTCTGGTATCTCTAAAGTATTTAGAGGTTTAAGGATAATAGGGGATAAATTTAAAGTAGGTAAAGCTTCTTAAGAGGTTTCAGAGTGCGCCAGTGGCCCCCAGTTGGGCCACCCATAGCCACTACTTAGTTATACGTAAAGAGGGGTATTTAGGCTACAATAGCTGGGATCCCAGAGTAGAGAGGTCAGATTCGAATATATCAACAACCGCACCCCTACGTTTATCGCCCCCCATATAGATCCATCACTTAATTACCGATCCATCCCTGACAAGAGGAATCTCTAACTTTATTAATATTATTATTATTATATCTATAGTAGAAGTATTTTTATACTTCTACTGAAATATATAGTTAAGGAAGAATATTATTACTTTTATAGTATACTTTTATAGTAATTAAGTAAAACTCTTAAGAATTATAACGGAGGTTAATAATATATATTTCGCTATAAGTAGTAAGTAGACAGAAGAAGTCTTACTAATTTTTCTTTTCTTACTATAAATATATAAGAGACTATAGTAGGAAGCTTAAAACTTATAATATATTAAGGTTATTACAAGTAGCTATAGTAATATTAATAATCCTTTTTATATACTTATAGTAGATAGCTTCAGTTACTTTTTAGATTACTTCTACTTATAAGATTATCTCTAGAAATAAAGTAGAATCCTCAGTAAGCTGGAAGTAGACTCTAAAAATAAAAAATATAAATATAAGATTATTTAGACTTATAATATTATTTATTAACTTATAAGTAGCCTGGAGATAATATTTTTATAATAATAATAGATATTCCTAATAGTAGATTTTATATATATAATAGAGAAGAATATAGTAAATTCTATCTTACTAATACTATTATAAATCTTAATAAATATAATTCTAACAGTTAAGCTTATTATTTTAGTTTCCAAATAGAAATCTTAAGATTAAAAGTTTATTCTAATATTAGTAAAGATAAAATCAGATAAATCTAAATAGATATTAATTTAGTATATTTTAAGAACTTCCTATATTAATCTTACTAAAATATTAGGTAAGAATCAAGCAGTATTAAAAGCTATAACTATATTAATAATATAGAAGATAAAGTAATTATCCTTAAGGTAAAAGATATTAATAATAACTTTAAAGTTAAAGTGAATATTATTATAGAGCGTAAATCTGAATTAAGAGGAAGTAACACTATATATTTAGTATTAATAGTAGTATTTTTTGAGAACTATAAAAACTTCTTAATTAACTACATATCTAGCTTTATAGAGAACTTCTTAAAGATATATAATAGATAGATATCTAAAGTGATAATAGAGTCTCTAGATCTTAATCTCTATTAAATATAAGAAAGTAAATATTTCCTCCTTATTTAATAATATCTATAAATATCCCTATTTATATATATCTAGAATAACTTTATTATTTTAATATAACTAATTATGGATATTATTAAAAATAATACTAAGGTAATTTATATTAGTAAGATATAATAGAAAGAATGTTTTATAAAAGATTATATAGAATATTATTATACTGAATAATATAGATATATTAATTATATTTATTATTTTTCAAGTTTACCTTCTCTAAGAGAAATAGAGATTAATTCTCCTCTAGAAGTGTTTAAGAGAATAGAGAGAAAGATAGTTTATTTTAGAATATTAAATTAGAAGTAGCTAGTAATAAAGTAGCTAGTAGTATCTAAGTTAGGTAAAATCCCTTAGAAAACTATATTTAAATAGTATTCTTTAAGAATAAGTATAAATACTAAAGTAGTAATCTCTTTAGTTATATTATTTTCTTTTATTAAAGTATAAGTTACTACTTAATTCTAGAGAATCCTTATAATCTTTCAACTATCTAGAAGTATAAGTTATTCTTTAGAATAGGAAGTTATAAAGTTATTTAGAAAGTTATTTAGAGAATTTAGTATCTTAGGTTAATTTTTAAGATAATAGTCTTAGAGGTAATATACTACTATATTATTTTTAATAGTAATATCATAAGTATCTCTAAGGTTATTATTTAAACTTTCTACTTCTTTATACTATATAAGGAAATAATAATAGGTAGATATTAATATATTTACTATATAGAAGTTAGACTTATATTAATTATAGGAGTTTCGTTTCTCTTTAAGAAAATATCTTATTAATTAGTAACTAAATTTACTATATATATAGTATTTTTTATTAAATTAATTATATAGGGTAGTAGGAATTAAGTAATATCTTCCTCTAAATAGTACTTAGAAGTATTCTTAATAACTATATCTATATCCTTAGTAAGAACTGCAAAGTAAATTATATATTTAGCTAATCTAATATTAGTCTATATTAATTAATAAAGATCTCTCAGAATTATTAGTATCCTTAAATATATATTAAGATATTATAAGAGGAAAACTTATAATAATACTAACTATAGATTATAATTAATTATAAACTCTCTAGTATATTACTATTAAGCTAAAGAGAGCCAGCTAGGATTCTAATATTCCTTAGTATTTATTTAAGAGGTAGTTTCAGAAGCTAAAATTAATATATTATTCGAGAGGAAAGATTCTCTAAATATATATTAACTTAGTGAAAAGAATCTTAAATACCTCCTTTCTTATCTTATTTTAGTTATTAGTAATAATACTTCTAAATATTATATTATATTAGTTAATAAGGTAAACCTATTAACCTTTATTACTTTTAAAATAGTTCCTAATATAGTAGACTGTATTATAAAATATTATGGAATTAAAAGGATTACTAAAATAGTTAAAGTAATATTTAGTAGCTTAATTTTTTAGTATAATTAAAAAGACTCCAGCTTATATATAATTAGATATATCTAATTTCAGATAGTAGTCTCTAAAAATATAGATTTTTAATTTAAAGATATTATAGAAAGTTTCTCTATATTTTATCTTAAAGTTATATATGTTTATAAGATTAGTTATATTCTTAGCTATTAGTATATTAATAGAAAGAAATTTAGTCTCTTAGTAGTTATTTATAAAGTTAATATATACAGAAGATACTATAGGAGGTAAAGTAGGAGGTTTATATTATTAATCCTAATTATAAGAAGATTATAAATCTTATTAATCTTAAAAATCTTATTATTTAAGTTATCCTTATTACTGAGAAATTATATCTATTACTAATAATAATAAGTTAATTATAAATCTCTCTATTTATTTAGATATTCCTTAAGATTAGTTCTTTAAGATAGCTAGATAAATAATAAGTTTTATAAAATCTTAATAAGTTACTTTTTATTATTATTTCTAGATTATAGGATATATCTACTGGGTAAAAATAATATTATTAAGGAAGCTTAATTAGTTATTAATAAGTATCTTAAAGTTTTATAATTTTATAATTATTTCTTAGATTTCTTCCTTAATCTATAGAATAAACTTATCTTACTTTATTAGGTTTATAAGAATTTAGTAAATCTATTTACTTTTTATATTAACTTTAATTTTATAGATAAGGAGAGTATTCTATAAATACTAGAGTATTTATTTATCCATAGTAACTTATATTTCCTTTAGTTACTTTTTAAAGTTATTTTTAAAGGAATTTAGGAGATTTCTACTAAAGAGGTAATTATATATATATATTACTATAATTTATATTATTTAGTTATTCATTTAGTTAGAGTTATATTTTATAATAGGATTAAAAGTTTTTTATTTATTGAAAAACTTACTATTAAGAAAGAGTTTTAATTTTATTAGTATTCTTGCCTCTAAAGGGATTATGTTACTTATTATACTAAGGTTTTTGAAAGATCTTCTGAGAAGTTTTACTAATTTAGATATTTTACTTATTATTCTCTAACTATAGGGGAATTATAAAGAGGTATAGATTAAAAGAGGGGAAGGGGGGAGATAGGAGATTTTATTTTTACTATTTAATAATTCTATTTATTAGTATTATATAGATAAAATTTAATTTTAAAGAGGGAGACTATCTATTAGTTAAATAAGAAAAGAGAGGGGAGAAAGCAGAAAGATATAGAAAAGAAGAAGAGAAATATAAGGAGATTCTGAGATTTAGAATACTATAAATTGTTTTATTATAGAAATTTAGTAAGTTTTATAATAAAAATATTTAATAAAAATAATTATATAAGATATTTTTAGTATTTCTTCTATAAGTTAATTTTAAATATAGGTAAATATCTAGCTACTAAAATTAAGATATTATTATATATAGATACCCCAGGATCTTAATAGTGAGGGATATATTACTATCTAGAGGAAATATCCAGAATATTATCATTTAGATTAACTTAAGTAATTTCAGCTATTAAAGTTTCTAGGAAATCTCCTTATATTCCTTATAATTTAAGGGAACAATAATCTAAGGGATTATCTAGATTTCTATATATAATCTCTATAAAAGATATATAGAAACTTTCTAAATATTCTGGAGTATTACTTAAAACTAATCCCTATAATTCCTTAAGGATATTTATATAAAGAGAGATTATCTCTCTAAGATTCTATAGAAAAAAGATATCTTTATTCTCTTAAATATTATCTATTTATAACTATAATAAATAGTAGTATAACCTACTTTCTATATTATTAGGTTATTAGTTTACTTAGTAAACTATTGATAATTTACTAAGAGATATATAAATTAATAACTATCTTTTAGCTTTAGGAATCTATAGATTTTAGAATCTATAGTTTACTTAGAAGATTACTACTATTTCCTAGTTATTATTAATTAATATCTATAATATTATTTTTCTATAATCTTGATTATATTATTTCTCTAGTTTTACTTAATCCTTTCTAAGTAAATTAAATAATTATAGTCTATTAATCTAATCTTCTAGATTTTTAATCTTTTCTCTCTATAAACTACTATATTATCTTTAAACTTCTGAGAATTAAATTATAAAAATATCCTATATTAGTAGCTTTCTGTATTTTTCCTAATATCTAAATTAACTAGAAAACTAGATTTATCTAATAACTAGATAAACTTATAGACTAAGATCTAAACTACTAATATATCTAGATAAACTTATAGAATAATAGAATCTCCTTTAATATAACTAATTCTACTAATAATATAGAAGAAACCTCTAAATCCTCTAGAAGGGGAAAATATAATATTCTAAGAGAATATAGAGAATAATAAGATTAACTAGCTACTATCTAGGAGACTTAAATAGAATATTTAATATTTCTTCTTTTAGTAGATATACTAAATCTAATTAATATTCTCCTAAAATCTATATATTAATTTAAGCTACCTCCTAATCTAAACTAGCTAAATAACTAACTTAAGGAAGAAACTTCTGAAAGAAACTAAGAAATAGTTTAGAGATTTAATAGTATCCTACTAAGAAACTAGGAATTTATGAAAAAAGATTATAGAGAATATCTAGAAGATAATTAGGCTATTTCCTCTAAAATACTATAGAAACTATAGAATATAGAAGAAATAATAGAGAAAATTACTAACTAATCTATTAGATTAGTTAAATATAAATAATAATCTTAGTAAGCTTCCTATTCTAAATCCTCTTTTTTAGAAGGAAACTACTTACTTAGAGGAATTAAATATAAAACTTATTATAATAGAGGAAATTTAAAAAAGTAATATAATTAACTATTTTCCTCTCAGCCTATATATAGAATAGAGGATAATATATCTCTATAACTATTTTATTACTTAAAAATACTTTATAAATATAAGTTAGACCCTAATAATAAAAATAAATATTTAGATAATAAACTCTCTATAGACTTTAGATTTAAACTAAATGATATTAGATATTTTAATCTACTTAGTAAGCTAGAAGTTTATTAAGAACTCTATATAGAAGAAACTAAAATAATCTATATAAATATCCTCTAGTTTATTAATACTATCTATATATATATACTAAAGAATCTATAGTATACTAAAAAGCTACTATTATTAAACTTTATAAATATTTTTATCTAGCTACTTTTAACTAATATTCTAGAAATTTAACCTAAGAATAATAGAAATAGTTTTAATATTTATATCTAAATATTAACTATTAGTATAATTTATTAGTAAAGTGTTTTAGAATATTATAATAAGTAGCAGAATATAAACTAGATAGTATAAATTTTACTATAGATAATATCTAAAATAATAGAGATATATAATGATTTACTATAGTAATAATAAGAATAGCTAAATAAATATAATATAATAATATTAAGATAATAGTATTTATTTATAATAAACTAAATACTAACTTAATAATTAGTTTATTATATTTAGACTAGAATATTAACTATAAATAATAAGTTTCTTCTTTAGTAAACTTCTAAGATAAATAAATATAAAATACTAAAATAGGAAGTTAGAGAAATATAACCTACTAGAAACCTACTTAATCTAGCTTCTTTAGAAACCTAAATCTTCCAGACTAAGGAATATTAGGAGGTTAGATTAACTATCTAGTAAATCTAAAAGAGAATAATATCTAATTCTAAAGCGCTTAAGCTATAAAACTCTAGTAGAATCTAATATTTAGGTAATTAATATAACCTTAGTATACCTCTAAGGAAGTAATATATTTCCTGAAGGAAGGTAATTAAGATAACTTTAGATTCCTCTTAATTAGTTATAGTTTAAATATATTATCCAGAAGAACTAACTTTCTCCCCTATAAAAACTAAACCTAATAGAGAGGATAAATATAATATTTCTAATATAAGAAAAACTATATAAACTTTAAATATTAATATAACTTTATTAATATATAATCTTCTAATCTAGATAGAAAATATACTAATACTATACATAAAACTATATAGAAGAATAATTAGGAAATATATATTATTTATACTACTAATAATAATTATAAAGAAATATTAAATAATAACTACTCTTTACTAACTAAAATTCTATATAAAATAGAAACTAATTTTATCTACAGCTAAGATATTCCTAGTAATTATTAGAAACTATTAGAATATAAAAATAACTATTTTATAGTCTCTATATATTAAATATATTATTCCCCTATAAGTTTAACTTATAAGAAAGAGTAATTATATTTTACTAGATATTAAGAAGTAATCTCTATATCCTGAGAAGCTAACTCCCTTTAGAGTAAACCTAATCCTGAAATAATATTTAATACTACACTATATAAAAATATATATATCTAAATTAAGGTTTAACTATCAGCTATAAGATAATTTCTTAAAATATATATAGATATAGAGGCTATATAATATTTTATCCGCTAGAATATTCTAAAAAGTATATTTAGATATTACTTAAATATATCTATAATTACTACCTTTTTAGAAATAGGAAATATTCAGACTATTAGTTAGATTATATTCACCTTACTTTATAGAGGAATTAGGGAAGTATCTTACTAAATTATAATTTTTTATATTAAAATATAAATTATTCCTAAACTCTAAGTAAATATTCTTCTTAAATAGAAATTTAATATATCTAATAATATTAATATTCTAAATACTAAGGGGATTATTAAAATAAACTCCTACAGAGGACTAGAAGTTCCAGCCTAAATTTACACTAAGTAATCTCCAGTTAAGTATCTAGCTTATATAGAGAAGAATCTAAATATTCCCCTAAGAACTATAACTTATATACCAGTCTATACTACTAAGAGTTTAAAATTAATATATTTATATTTAGACTTAGTTATAGTAGTATAGTAGATATTATTATAAATTAATCCCGTATAGTTATATTATATAATAATATTTATAAAACTATAAAGATCTAGAGGAATAAGAAAATAGAGTATATCTCAGCAGAATCCTAGTAGAGAATAATAAATTATATATTTAATATAAGTAATAATATACTCTCTATTAAAAGATCTAACCTAAATTCCAACCTTACTAATACTCTAAACCTTTATAGTAACTATATAGAGAAGAATTATAAACTTAGTATTAAGTTTAATTTAGCTAAAAATACTATTATTACCCCCTAGGATATTATAATTTTTAACTACTCCTATTATTTTATATAGAAGATATTGCGAATTATAGAGGAGTTTCTAATATTATAAACTCCTGAAGAATATTTAAATATATCTAAAAACAAAAAATCACTATTCCCTTAGTAGATAATTATTATAAAAAAAAGATAGCTTAGTAACCTTATCCTATAAGTATTAAAGACTAGAAGTTTCTAGACAAAAAGCTAAATAGTATATATTCATAAGAGTAGTTTAAGTAGATTAAATTTTATATAGTTTTTAGAGCTTCTATATTTATAGTTTAGCGAATAGTTAATAGTAAATAAAAAAGCAGAATAGTGGTTAACTTTTATATTATTAACTGGGTCACTATACTAAATATATACCTAATACTCCTCTAATCCGAAGTAATTTATAAACTCTATAGTAAAAAATTTATTATAGTTATTAATACTCAGTAATATTTCCACTAAATACTAACTAATTATTAAAAAATACTAAGAACGCCTAACTATTATTAGCTACTATATATAAAAGAAACCTATAGTAACCCTAATAAGCTTCTATAATTTCCCTATATATACTCAGTATTTTATAAATAAGATCCTCTAACTATATAAAAATTTTACCTAGGAATTTATTAATAATATTATAGTTACCTCTACTATAGAGGAGGAGTATTATAAATACCTTCAATCTATCCTTAAGCTATTTAATAAGTATAACTTTAAACTGTTAGGAGATAAATATTTTATTAGCTTCCTATCTATAAAACTTCTTAGATTCTAGGTGGATACTTTCAGACTATCTAATACTAAGGAGTATACTTAAAGTTTATATAATATAGTTTTTCCTAATACTCTAGTAGCCTTTAAATAGTAAATTAAAGTTATAAGTTATATATAGTATCTTATTCCTTAATATACCTCTAGAATTAAGTTACTATAAAACTATAAGATAATACTATTAGTATTAGCTAGAAACTAGAATATAATAATAAATATTAAGCAGAAAAATTACTTAGCTAAAATAATATTTAAACTAACTGCTAAGGAACTTACTAGTTTTAAGAATATTCACTTAGTATTCTATTAAGATACCTCTCTTATCTACTATAACCTGGAGTATACTCTATTTCTGTAGATTAATATATCCTATAAATATAACTTTAGAGTAATATTCTTCTATATTAAAAATAAAGAATAAAATTAAACTTTAGGTAAATATATTTTCTCTATAGTAATCTAGCTAATTCTCTATATTAGTAGAATCTTATCTAATATAGAGATATAATACTAACTAATAAAACTAGAAGTTATCTATCTCACTTAGATAGTTTATAAAATTAGAATCTTTATCTAATTATCCTACAAAATCCTTTTAATTATACTAATAGACTATATATTCACCCTAGAGGCGATAATATAAATAATACTATTTATAATTAATAATAAATAAGATAATCTCTAGCTAATATTAATAGCTAAATATCTATCCTAATTTTAATTAGAATATTACTATATTTCTAGAATCTCTAATATTATCCCTAATATATTTTCCTATATATAAATAGACTATATACTACCTGAAAATAATAGGGAACTAAATAAAATATAGAATAACTAAGCTATTTACTATACTACTGAAATTAGATTATTACTAAACCTCCAGATCTCTATTATAGCCACCTACTTAGTAGACTATAAATTTATCCTAATTTACTACTAACTTTTAGTATAAGATAACAGCTTCAGACTCTTATTTAAAATTATAGACTATCTTCTTTACTATATTAAATTCTTTAGTTAATATTAGCTTTATATTCCTAAAGTTATAGTAAAAGATTTTATTTAAATTTCTTATAAGAATAATCTCTACTAAAAAGATATCAATATATAATATAATCTATCTTCTAAATACTATATTCCCTAACTTACTAAATACATCTAAATATATAGTTAGTTCTATTCTCTATATAGGCTCCTCCTTAAGAATAAATATAAACTAATTAGCAAGCTCTAGCTAATTTTCTCCCTATTAATATTATTCCACACTATTATTATAAACTTTATAACTAGTTTACTTAATATCCTAATAGCTAACACTCTCTAGAAACTTCCTAATTTTCCCTTATTTAACTTACTTTTAATAGTTAGTAATAAATTCTCTAAAGTTTCCCTACTTATTTCTAGGTATATTACCTATATAGTATAGAATTAAATAATAATCCTACTTTAAATACTAAACTTTAGAAACTGGGGGATCCTACAGGTAATTATTTCAGACTATAACTTTAAATTCCTCTCAAATTTCTAGATATAACTATAGAAAGTAATAAATATAAAGTTCTAATTATCTATATTATACTATCTATAGACTAATAACCTTTCTAAATATAAGAATCAGACTATTAAAATAACTATCTATATATTTATAATAAATTACCTTGATAGTTAGTAATTAGACTACCTAATAACTTTCCAGTTTAATCTTAATAATAACCTATTTAATCCTATAGGGAAATACTCCAATAAAATACTATATAATATTAAACCTAACCTTCTAGTTAATTTAGTAGCTCTAACTACTCTAGCTACCTTTCAGAATATCTTCCAGAAGGAAGTATCTTTTTTAATTATAAGGATATAGATATTTATAAAAAAAGTATTTAACTATAAATATTAGCTATATACTTTCTCTCCTAGAGAATTTATATATTTACAGCTAGGTAAAAAATATTACTTACTTAGTAGCCTACCAGCTAAGATTACTTCTCTTATAATAAACTCTATAAAAATCCTAGAAAAAATAGAGAAATTAGTATATTAACTAGATTTTCCTCTAATAATAAATATCTACTTAGTAATATTAATTACTTACCTCAGTCTAGCAGCAGACTTCAGTAAGGATCCCTTCTATTAGACTAATAATATTAGGAAACCTATAGAGAAAATAGATAGCTACAGGAAGGAATACTAAGATAACTACCAGCACTATAAAATAGAATAAATTATAGAGAGAAAAGTAATCTATAAAAAATAAGGAAAACTCTAAATATAATATTTTATTAAATAGAAAAACTAACTTAATATCTATAATATATAGATAGAAATAGATATTATAGCTACTCTGGAACTTATAGCTAATTTCAAATGAAGTGAAGAGGAGAAAGACTAAATAAAGAAAGAAATTAAATAAACTAAAAAACTATTAATAACATAATATTACATTTTAGAACTAAAAAAACTAAATAATAAAAAATATAAAAAAATCTCTAGGAAACTTAAAACTAACTTTACTTATAAAAAATATAAATTATAACTATATAGAACTTAGAATTTCTAGAAAGAAGAAACTATTAAGATTACTGTATTCAATAGCTTCTTCCTAAAAAATTATTTAGAATCCTAAAATATAAAAATTTTATTAATAGATATACTCCCTACAGATTACTAATTTTCTATAGAGAAATTAAAAACTCTAAAACTTAAAATCTCCCCTCTAAATAATAGAATAACTATTCTTTCTCTAAAAAATACTATTTAGCTTCTACTAATAAATAAGAAGTATCTTATATTACCTCTGAATCCTATCAGAAATAATCCTACTAATCTCCTTATATTTACTAGACTTTTCTATATTATTTATTCCTCTAAGAATCCCTAAAATCCCCACACTTTCCTAGTTTCTCTAAGATTCTTAATAAAAACTTAATATTTTCCTATAAGAAACTTTCTATTTATTAAGATATTATATTAATATTTTATCTCTAACTTAACTTACTATAACTAATTGAAAGATAATATATATAATAAACTATTCTATATCCCTCACACTAAAAAGAATATTATCTATATTTTTATATTTAAAGGATATTTCTAAATACTTACTATCTATAGAAATAAAATAAAATTAACTTATTAACTTAAATTAGTAAATAAGAATTTTATAGTATTTATAGAGATACTTCTTAATAAAATTAAAGATTTCTATAAGTAACTTAGTAAATAAAAACTAGTAAATCCCTATAAAAATATATAAAACTAAATAATTTTCATTAATAATACCTCTTTTAACTTTACTAATAATCTAACTACTACTTAATATATATTCAGAGAGAATCTATAGTTACTTATCTATATAACTCTAGCTACACTCACCTAACTATATTATAAAAACTAACCTACTTATAAAGAATTATAGAATCTAGTATTCCTAACTTCTAGTTTATTATCTAACTATATCCTCACTAATATAAATATTATAACTATCTAAACTAATATAATAGAATAATCTAAAGTTTAAGATAATTAAAGCTAATATATTAGTACTCCCACTAAAAAACTATAAATTAATCCTGCAGCTATACTATAGAAAACTATATCTTAATTTACTTTATAAGTATAACTTTTCTATATCCCCACTATCTCTCTTCTTTCTCCTCCCTATTATTACTAAATATAAAATATAACTAATTCCTAAGAGAAATAAATAAAATCTATAGAAAACCTTAAGCTTATAGAAATAGTAATTACCTAATATTATAATAGTTAGATTTCAGCTAAAATAACTATAAATAATATCTCTAAACTTTTCTATAAATAACTAAATATAATTACTATAATTTAAGATATATTTAAGATACTTACTATAGAATCCACACCAACTATAACTACTAGTAAATATATTTATAAGTAATAAATTAACCTATCCTTTAATAGATCCTCCAAAAAACTTAAGACTATTAATTAATTTATCCCTACAGCTTATTACTAGCTTTTCACAACTTCCACTAAATCCAGTAATCCTCTTAAGAATTCCCCTATAATTCCTAAATATATCTACTAAATATATCTCTAGATTAACTATAACTTACTATTCTATAAAATTACTATTTCCTCTATTACTATTTATATTAATATCTCTAAACTTCTTATTATTTAAGTTAGAAGTAAAAATATAAACTTATAGTAAAATAACCTCCTAATCCCTATTAAATTCCTTATAACTATAATTTTAGCTAATTTTATCCAGTAGTTTTTCCTAGAAACTAACTTAATTAAATTTATCTACTTAGACTTTATATTTAAGATATTTAGTATTAATAATAACTTTCAGAAATAAATACAATTCCGCTAGGCTTCAGGAGGAAATATTCTAAATACTAACTAAAAGTTAGATTAGATAGCTAGCTATAATAAAACTAATTATTTTAATATCTATATAGAAATAACTAAAATTATCCTTTATACTAATATTTACAGTCTCTAGTATATACTATTAACTACTAAGGAAAATATAGATACTTAGTATAATAAAAACTAAACTCTAGATAAAATAACTAATTTCTATAATATAAATCGCAAATAATAGAAATAATACTAAAATCCAGTCAGACAAATAGAACCAGGAATTATAATTACTATTTAAGATAATAAAAACTAACTAGAAGAAAATAAAGAAAAACCTAATAAAATTAAAGAGGAAGCTCTCTCTATTAACTAAATAGAATAAACTTAAATTTACAGAGATTCTATTTATATTAGTTTCACTTTATGGATTTTTTAGTTATTTATTTTATAGAAATTTATATTCGTTCTTTAAAATTCCTTAGTTATTTTATACTATAGAATACTTAAAATTCTTTAGAATTTACCTATTCCTTACTTACTTAACTAAATAATCTAGAGAGATTCTTAAGTTAATTATATTTTAGAGCTAGTAATTATTATATATAAATACTCTAAAATCTTAATAGTGAGGAATATATTATTATCTAGAGTAAATATCCAGAATATTATTATCTAGATTAACTTAAATAACTTTAATTATTAAAGTTTCTAGGAAATCCCTTTATATTCCCTATAATTTAAGGAAAATATAATCTAAAGAATTATCTAGATTTCTATATGTAATCCCTATAAAAAATATATAGAAACCCTCTAGATATCCTGAAGTATTACTTAGGATTAATCCCTATAATTCCTTAGAGAATATCTATATAAAGAGAGACTATNNAAGATTCTATAGAAAAGAGATATCCTCATTCTCCCAGATATTACCTACTTATAACTATAACAGATATATTAGTATAATTTTTAAAAACATATTACTTTACCTTAAGTTAAATAAAAGGTTATTATTAAACATATCTAAATAAATTAAGAAATTAGTAACTTTACTTCAAGTTAAATTTAATAATCTTTTATTACTATTTCTACCTCAATAAACTTTACTAATTGATAGTAAGTAGTAATAGTAAGATTAACTACTAATTAGTATTAGTTTCACTAAGGGAAAGTATATTATATATATTATTATATATAATATACTAATAAAGTTAAAGATATTAATAATTATAGTATATAGCCTATAGGTTATATATAAACTAGATCTAAGTACCCTAAGTAATTAGTTACTAATTATCTAGCAGGTGGTAATAACTAGTAGCTAGTTATTATTAGTGGCTAGTTTCTGCTACTAAGCTACAATATATAGTCGGTATACTATAGGGCTCTAATAGCTCCGTAACTATTACGCTACCGACAGTAACCTTAATATTCTTCCCCCCCAGATAAAACTTTATACTTCTAATATAAAAATTCTCTACTATTAATATAAAAGTTCTCCACTACTAATATAAGCTAACTTATAAGCTTTATATAAGTATAGTGAGATTTAGCTTATTTTTATTTAGTTACTTTTACTTTATACTTATAGTAGTATCTAAGCTCTTTACTCTATATATAGTTCTAACTGTAAAATATACTTAGTAATAGTATTTATACTAATACTAACTTATAACTAGTTTAAATAGTAATAAAATTACCTATTGTCGTAAATAATTATATCTCTAGTTATATTGCTTATATAAGTTAGTTACTTTTACTCTGTACCTATAGTAGTACTTAAGCTCTTCACCATATATATAATTCTAACTATAATATTTACCTAGTAACAGTATTTATACTAATACTAGCTTATAACTAGTTTAAATAGTAATAAAATTACCTATTATTATAGATAATTATACTTCTAGTTATAATATTTAACCTTATAGTAGAAGAAGACCTTACAGTAATAATCTATATAGTAAGGATTTTAGTAAGGTTAGAGTTTAATATATATAACTAAAAGTAATTACTAAGATTATAAAGTTAAGAATTTTTATAAATTTCTTCAAAATAGAATAAAATAGAGAGTCTATAAAGGCTAAATATTCTATAATTTATGACTCTTCTATATTCTTTATAATAAAACTGAAATTCCCCTTAAATCTATATAGCTACTTATAGTTAGGAGAATATAATAGTAAGAATTATATATTCTATTATACTTCCTATAACTAGAGATATTAATATCTTTTAGAGAGTTTAAAGAATATTATAAATATTAATATCAATAAGTAAACTCTAGAAATTCAGAAGAAAATTATCTAGCTATCCTATAATATACTATATTAAACTTATAATTTTAGAGACTAATTATTAGTTAGATAGTATCTTAATATTAATATACTATATTAGTTACCAGATACTTTAGAGTATTATAATATTATAATTAATAGAGTTTTAAATATTATATAGCTATACTAAATATATTTATATCTATATTATTATTATTTATATATTAGCTATATTTAATTAAAATATTAAGCTTATTTACTAATAAGAGTAAGCTAAATCCTACTATACTTATATAGAGATTATAAGTTAGTTTATATTAATAATAGAAAACTTTCATTTTAGTAGCAGAAAACTTTTATATTAGGAGTGTGAAACTTTATCTAGAGGGTCTAGAGGATATTAAAGTTGCAGATATTAAGGTTATAATAAGTATTTAAATAGAGTAGCTATAGTTAGTAATAATTAAATCTCTCGAGATATTTGAATTATATGTAGCGTGAGGGTGTGAGGGCGTGAGGGCGTGAGGTTAACACAGAAGGAGTTGTTAGTTATTTATTGTCGAAAAGGTTGACGTGGGGCGGGTGTGCCAGCTGTAGCTACGAAGGGTTCAAGCCTGAATTAACTTGGAGCTGGCTGTAGCAGTTAGCGGGGGGGTGGGAGGGCTGAAATTATACTTCAGGGGGTAATATATCCACTAATAGTCCCAATAGAGAGCAAGCTATTAGCCCCTCCTATTGCTTTTATAAGTAGATAATCTTAATATATTAATTAAATATAGCTAATATAACAATAATACTTATATAAATATAAATACTTCTAGTATAGCTAGATAGTTTTTAAAACCTCTGTAATTATATTACTATAATACTATATAGTATTTAGTAACTAATATTACTATAATATATTAATATTAAAATATTATCTAATTAATAACTAGTTTCCGAAATAATTAGCTTAATATAGTAGATTATAAAATAGTAATATAATTTTCTTCTTAATATCTATAGGCTGCCTGTTAATTATAGTATTTAGAATGACTTTAGTAAAACCCAATTTCATAAACTAATAGCCTTAATTATAATCATTATAGCTAGATATCTTCTTACTTATTCTATACTTCTTTAGTTATAAGTAACTATATAAATTTCAAGGATATTTTAATTTTATTATAAAGATTTAGAAAAGTAATAGATTATAGAATATTTAGTTTTCGCAGGCTTTTTATTTTATTTTATCTTTAAGAGGTTTATAAAGATTCTTAATTCTATAACTTTAATAGTTACTTTCAGCTATATATATTAACCTTTAGCCTTACTAAGATTCTTACTATATAGATTATTACTGTAAGGTCTTCCTCTATTATAAAGTTAAATATTATAACCGGATATATAATTATCTATAATAATAGGTAATTTTATTACTATTTCAATCAGGTATAAGCTAGTATTAGTATAAATGCTATTACCGGGTATATTATATAGTTAGAACTTTATATAAGGTAAAAAGCTTAGATACTACCACCAGTATAAAGCAAAAGTAACTAAGTAAATAAACTCCGGATATTCAGAAGAAAATTATCTAGTTATTCTATAATCTACTATATTAAGCTAGTAGTTCTAGAGATTAGTTATTAATTAGATAGTATTCTAATATTAATATACTATATTAGCTATTAGATATCTTAAAGTATTAAAGTATTATAATTACTGGAACTTTAAATATTATATAGTTATATTAAAAGTATCTATATCTACATTCATATTATTTATATATTAGCTATATCTAATATATTAAAATTACTTACTAATAAAAGTAACATAAGTTCTACTATATTTATATAGAGATTAAGAATTAACTTATATTAATAATAGAGAACGTTTATATTAATAGTGAAAAACTGTTATATTAGGGGCGTAAATATTTATCTTGGGGGTAAGTAGAATATAGGAAGAATACTAAGGTTATAGATATTAAGATTATAGGAAGTATTTAAATAAAGTAGCTATAGTTAGCAGTAATTAAATCTCTTAAGATATTTAAATTATATAAAGATAGTATAAGAATATAAGAATATAAGGATATAAGGTTAATATAAAAGAAGTTATTAATGATTTAGTAGTAAAAAGATTAATATAGAATGGATATACCAGCTGCTATAGCTATAAGGAATTTAGGCTTAAGTTAACTTAAGGCTAACTGCAGTAGTTAGTAGGAGGATAGAAAAGCTAAAGTTATATTTTAGGGTGTAATATATCTACTAATAGTTACAATATAGAGTAAGCTATTAGCCTCTCCCTAAGTATTTTATAAATATTAGTAATATAATAACTATAAGCTTATTAGAACTTTATAGTGGATTATCTATATAGTATAGTTTAGTAGTAGTAACTATTTCTACTAGTAATAACTAACTATATGTAATAACTAATTACGAAGTAATTAGTAATTAATTATATTGGATATTAAGATTTAAATTATATATAGTCTATAGATTATATAAATTAGATAGTAATATTTCCAAGTTTACATTTCTGAAATATATAGAATAATATATATCGAAGGGGCCGATAGCTTACTTTCTATTACAACTATCAGTAGATATGTTACCTTCCTGAAGTATAACTTTAGTTCTCCTACGCATACTAATTACTATAGCTAGCTTTAAGTGAATTTAAGTGTAAACTTCTTATAGCTGTAGAAGCTAGTATGTCTACTTTATATCAATCTTTTTGTAGATGATAAATAACTAATAACTTATAAGAATATAGTTCCCTATAGCTTATATAGAGCCAGAATAGCGAGGATTATTACGTAAATAATAGAAACCTAGGGCCACTAGGCCTCTATAAAACAAAACCCTCTTATAGCTACTATCAGTTAGCCTACTAAGTTGAAATCTCATAACCTATAGAAACCTACTTTTTACTATTTACCTTTTCCTTACCTAAGCTTTTAGCTATATTTTTACAATTATTTAATTTCTATCTCTCTAATAAGGTAAAACTAAAGTTTCGGTAATAGCTATATTATAATAAATATCTACTTACTATGTAGTATCTATATAAGAAACAACTATACTAGTATGCTAGATATCTATAACCTCTAAATATATAGCTTATAAGAATATAGCCTCAAAAACATACGCCCTCAGAATATAACCCCAGCCCTTAAATATAAAATAACTTCTATACTAGCTATATTAATATAAGTAGCTAAAGTAAATAATATAGCTGCCAGTAATATAGTAATAGTAACTGTAATAATACTTATATATCTCCTTAAATAGCAATCTTCTTTTATGGAGATTATAGTAGAATATTTCTCTAGTAATATATTTATATTAAGTTTTATATTATTACTATTGTTAATCTTATTTATAGCTTCTAACTATAGAAACTACTTAAGGTTACCCAGTTACGTATATAGTCTACTTTATAAGAATACTACCTTATATAAAATTAAGGATTAGCTGATAGTAATTTCAGATAGCTATATACTATAGCTATAAGTTTCTAAAGCTTACAACATTCAGTAGGTTATTATAAAGTTACTATATATTCTTTAGACCTTATAGTATAACTATTATTAACACTATTAGACTATAAAAAGATAAACTTTATAATATTTACCTACTATTTACTAACTAACTTTATTTAATAAAAGTTATATATTTATAGTATACTTTATATATTTTAGTATACTAGTTAGATATTCTTCCTCAAGTTTTATATTATATAGTTCGTTACTTATTATTAGAAGCTAGCTACAAGAGGTACCCTAGTGGTATCTAAATAGTATTATAATAAACTTAGAGAGTTTATACCTATAGTGAAAACTCTTTACTAAATTATAGGGGTAGCAGCTTTATAGAGTCTGTGTGGCAGTATTCTATTTAAACCCTAAGATTTAGGTTTATAATATACTTCCCACTAACTCTCCCTCTATTACTATAATAATAGTAACTATTAATAGCCTTATAGCTATATTACTAATTACCTAATTACCTAAGTAAATCCAGCTAATAGAAAAATATATTCCTCCAATATTAAATAGTCTAGCTAATAGAAAAATTTATATTACTATCCCCTAAATTACTTCCTAAGTAATTTTATATTGTAATTTCTTTCCTTTTTATAACTATAAGATATATTCTTTCCTTCTATATTATAACTATCTTTTTCTTTCTTTAGATAACCTATCTGCCTCCTTCCTATACCTCCTATAATACTACTAATTTACCGCTATTTTACTTCTATTTTCCTATTATTACTACTTCCTCCTATTATATTAGTTACTTCTTCTACTAATATTAGTTTCTTTAATAATAATTATAACTACTATCTTCCCCCCAGTAAGCCTACCTTCTATATTTATAGTAACTATATTATTAAAGGTAATTTTAAAAATAAAGAGAACTAACTTTCCTAAATAGTAAAGTTTACCTACTTTAACTATTATCTTAAGTATAATAAAAGTAATCTTACTTAAAGTTACACTTTAGGTTAAAGTTACTTCTACTATAAATATTTAGTAGTAAAGTTAAAATATAAGTAGAGATTATATTTCTTTACTGCTAACTTTAAGTTATATACTACTAGCTACTAAGTTAACTATCTAATTACTTATAGTAATTATATTACTACTTCCACTATTCCTACTACTAATAAGGAAGGTAGCTCTAAAAACTGCTATATTACTATCTTTTTACTTAACTTTTCCACTATAGTTGAATATTATATTAAATTGTTTATTATATTCAGTAAGTATCCTCCACTTATATTACTACTATACTTACTACTTCCTCTTTTTATACTAAAAGTAGTATCTTACTTATAACTACTTTTACCTCTAAGTAGGTAATTACTAACCTTAGTAGTATTATATAAATAATAGTAAGTTTCTTTTTCTTTCTTTTTTTTCTTTCCTTCCTAAATTATCTAACTAACCTCTTTCTAGTAGAATACTATTATATATTCTAATAGTTATATTACCCCCTATAATTACTATAATTATATTTTTAGCTTTACTAAATTTAGTTTATCTATTTACTACTTCTATATCCTTACTACTTCCCACTCCCACTAATAGTATTTTAGCTAATAGTTAGCTATATCTATCTCTATTAAGGATAATAATAAAGAAGATAAGAATAATAAGGAGGAGTTTGCAGATATAATAAAGAAGAAAAAGGAGGATAATAATTTTTTTATTAAGAAGTAGTTTTATAGTTCTATATTTATATAGTTTAGAGGTTATTTTATATTCTATTTATAGTTTATATAGCTTTCTATTACTAGTAAATTAATATTAGTTTATTATTTTTATAATTATTTCTATATTATAATTTAAAATATAATACTATCTTATTATTAATAAAATTCTCTAAGGATTCTCAGGTTAGTATATTATAGTCTCTTTATTTAACTAATATATTTCAATTTTATCTTTATTCTAAGGTATTCTTTACTATAAGAATTTTCTTAACTTTATATCTCTTCTAAATTTTACTATTCTCTCTTACTAGAATAAGAATAGAATTAAGATAGAGATCTATATAATATCATAAGAGTAAGAAGATATTTTCAGCTTATTTAATAAGGTTAATATAATATATTAGGTAAATACTGGGGGGAATATCTAATATAATATTAAGTAGACTTAGTATATTAATTATATAGTATTTATAAACTATCTAATTAAGCTTCTTACTTAACTAGTTAATCTTAATATATTATAAGGAAAGCTAAACTTTATTATTAACTTAGAATTTTTCCGCTACTTATTATATTCTGTTAACCTCTTTCTTATTATACTACTAAGTGTAAGTTATTATAGCTTAAGTTAAAGTTATGTCCTCCTTAAGGTAAGTAACAAATATTAAAGTTTATTTTAAGTTTAAGTTTATAGAGAATTCCTCTACTATAGTATATAGAATAAATATTACCTTAAAGTTATTTAGAAGCTTATTAAAACCTACTTTAGTTATAGAAAAGTTTCTATTATTAAGTGCTAGTTAGTATATAATAATATATAATAGTTAGTTTATTTACGAAAAAGTAATATATATCTATAGAAATATCTGAATTTGAAATATCATCTATTTTATTTCACTATTTATTTAGAGGTAGAATAATATTCAAAGAAGTTATTAAACTTCTGTAAACTGATATGATATTAACTAAAAGATACTAATTTAGTTAAACTCTCAGTTAGTAATAATCAGTATAGGGAAACTATGAAATCACTATTATATATTCTGGAAATACTTTATATAAGCTTCTGCTAATATAAATATTATAGCTTCTAACTGAATATATTTAGAAAGCTAATTAGTAATAACTATTAGAAACCTGGAATTATCCTCTATAGTAGAAGGGAATTCTATTGTAAAGTTAATTAAGATTTAAAACTAGAACTTATTAGGAATTAAAAGAAGCTATAAAAGTCTTTAATAGTATTTCTAACTTTTATTAAAATACTGGTAAATATTATATACTTTAATAAATTACTTAATATTTCTTAATATTTTATCTTAATACTAGTTCTATAATAGTGTTGTAAATATTAAGTTAATATTAGGGTACTTTAGGATAGAAAGGTTATAGATTATTTAAAGGATTACTATAGTTGGTAGCTTATATTTAGAAATCTAGACTTTATTTTAATATAATAGTATACTATCTAACTTTACTAAGTAGTTAGCTACCTATATTCTTATATTTTTCTCTGGGGGGAATATCTATATTACCTATTAGACTATATTCTGGTAGATTTTATATATTAGTATTATTAAAACCTCTTAGGTTTAGAGTATTAGTAGTATAATATTCTGGAATATTATATATTTATCTGGTAGTTTAGTAGTATTTTACTAGTAATTGTTAACTACTAGTGTAAATTCTTCTTTATTTCTATTTGTTCCTATCTGTTAAATTAAAATTATAGAGAGTAATCTAAGTAAATCTATTATATTAATCTGTAGAAAGTGGAGGATTTATATTAGAGGCTATAATTTAGTTATATTATTTTATTCTTACATTAATAAAGTATCCAGATACCCTATAAGGTAGCCTAAGTGGTATTTTAGAATAAAATTAAACTCTAATAGAATTTTAGCTTATTTAGCTTATTAATTTAAGATAGACTTTAAGTTTATAAAATATTCTAAAATCTTATAGTTAGAAAGAATAGTAAAGAATTTCGCTATATTTTATAGTTTTACTAACTATACTTTTAAGTATAATATAACTACTAATAGCTTCTTATTATAAATAATATAGTTTTACTAAGTTAAGGTTAATTAAATTAAATAGTAGGCTATTATCTATAGAATATCCTCTTTATCCTTCTATAATAGGTAACTTCCTAATATTAATCTGAAATAATCTATCTCTATTACTATAGGTTTCTTTAGGTTTTATTAGGTTATAACTAACTTTAATATAAATATAATCTTAAGGATATTAAATACCTCCTTATAAAGTTATTTTACTAAAATAGAATTTCCTTCTATATTAATTATATAAGAGGCTTTATTAGGTTAGAGAAATAATCTACTAAATTATAGTAGAAGTTTATAAACTTAAGAAAGCTCCAAATACTTTAGATATTCTTAGGAACCTCCTACTTTTAAATAATCTTAATTTTCTTAGGGTTATATTATATCCCCCTTCCTACTTTAATAATAAAACTAAAATATTTAATTTTCTATATTAAGAACTTATATTGTTCCAGATTTAAATATAGGCTAACTTCCTTTAGCTACCCCAGAATCTAAATAACCTTAGCTTTATAATTAGCTTATAACTTACAGTTATAAATAAGGATATTATTAAGATATATTATAATGAAATTATTGAGGATATTCTAAAGTATCCTATTAATATATTACTAAAATATAGTAAATATATTAGTTAATCTGAAAGATATTACTAGTTACTTAAATAAGCTAAAATATATCTGGAAGGCTATCTTATATTTATCTTCCTCTATAATATAGATTTCATAGAAAACTATCTGAATATTAACTTTTATAAACTATTTTACCTTAGATAATAAGTAAAGTATCTCCTTAATTAATAGTAAGAGGTAATAGTTATAGATACTAATAGTATTAAGAGTATAATAGTTAATATAAAACTACTATTTTCCTTCTAGCTTCTTAATTAGATAGATAAATATCTCTATAACTAAGAAGTTAGTTTATATTTAGTTTTTATTTATTAAGTTAGTAATTTAATATTATATCTTAAGAAGATAGTTTTATAGTATATTATAAATCAAGTTCTAAAGTAAATTTAGTTTAGTTTTATTTAGGTTCTTCTTAAGTTATATATAGTAATTAAGCATCCTCTAGTAAAATAGAAAGCTAGAGGCTTTTTCCTTATTAAATAGGTTTATAAAGAGGATATAGATTTTAAGTAAGGTAGATATTAGTTACTCTGAAGTTATTAGTAATATAGTAGTAAAGGCTATATTAATTTATATTAGGTTAGTAGCTATCTATTTGTAACCTTCCTCTTTTATATTAAATAATATACTTATTAATAGCTTAATAAAATTAGTAAATTCCTCTATATATATACTTTTTAGAATATTACTAATAGCTAGTATTATAAAGCTACTAATTATATATATCTTTATTTTATTTCTTACAGAGTTAAGAATAACCTCTTAGTGTTGTAACTATAATTTCCTAAGAATAGCTAGTTATATTATATTCAGAATAATATAAGATAAGATTTTAGATATCTATCTATTTAGATTAATATAAGTTTTAGTTATTCTAGTAATAACTATAGCTTTATTAGTATCTAGAATAATATCTAGCTAGTAAGACTATAGGAGGTTAATAATAGTAAGATCCTACTACTTTATAAACTTCTTACTAACTACTTTATAATAGTTATAACTACTATTAATTTAGATAGAGATAAAAAACTTATTATTTATTAATATAGAAACTAGAAAGGATAATTTATCTATTTAGCTTTATATCTCTCTAATTTTATCTACTACTATATTAGTATTACTAGTAGTTATATTACTTCACCCTCCAGAAAGTTTCTTCTGGAAGGTTATTCTTTCTCCTTGTTATCTATAATCTCTTTATCCAGCTATAAAACCTTAATATTAATATTTAGGGCTATAGGAGGGTAAATAGTATTAGGGGGTAGCCTATGGCCACTTAGGCCACCACATCACATAATAAGCCAGGCTACAGCCATTAGGGCGCCCCTCAGCCATATAGGTGGCCGTAAGACCTTCCCCTCTTGATATACAGATATTCAGCATCACCAATTACCTCATTACCTATAAGTAGTAATAGGTTATAAGCCTAGGTTATTAACAGATTTTTATTATCTATAAAAACCAAATAATATCTCTTTTATTTTAACCTCTTATATAATTTCAAACTAGTTAGTATTCATCAAACGAAAAACGTAATAAAAACAAACAGCTAATTAATTTTCAAATAAAATAAAATAATAACCCCCTTAATTATATACCCCGCAGCCTCTAATCCTTATAATAGCTAACTAGTTAAATTATTAAATAGTTATATTATCTATTTCTAAATTTAAAGGTAAATCTAACTAATCTTCTTAATATATATTAATTAATATAATATTTCAAGTAAATAAAGTTAAGAAATATATTAACTTTAATATAGCTAAGCTTATGGTTAATACTCTAGTATATATAATATAGAAGAATAATTAGAATAAAGCCTATAACTTACTTATTTTATCTTATAATACCCTAATTAATAAGTTACTGAACGCTAGCTAGACTGATAATAGTAACTTATATATACTAATAAAAACACTTAAGAAGTACATTCCTAAAGTTTTAGAAAGTACTATTAGTATCCTTATTAATAAGTTTACTAAGGGAAGTACTTAGAATTATAAAATGCTTTATAATATATTAAAGTGTATATAATATCTTTAAACCTATATTATAAACTTCTATAGCTAGAATACTAATTATTTCTAAGCTATTATATTTCTTAATTACTTTAAAATAAAGCTACCTGATATATATAAGCACTATACTAATAATAATAAGAAGCCTAAGTAAGCTAAAATTATTAAAATTATCTATATTCTTATCTAAAATAAGAAGTAAAAAATAGATATTACTTTATATAAGAAAATTATAACTACTAGTAGTAATAATATGTTAGGTAATATTTTAGATAATATTTTTACTAAGAAGAAAAATAGTAAATATCCTTACTATAAGAGGAGTCACCCAGTCTTAAAATACTAAACTACTTACTCTAACCTTATCTCTGCAGATTATAAATATTATAAGTAACTTTTAGCTTATATTATAAAGTATATATATAGTAAGAATTACTTTGATTTATTAACCTCTATTTTAACCTTATTAGTTTTTATTAAGGAAGCTATAAGTATTATTAGTAAATTAGTTATTATTAATTTCACTATTTGAAAGCTATTAATAATACTTAAGGTTAGCTATACTATAGTTAATAATAAAGTTATTATAAATTCTAATACTATAGTTAATTCAGGTTATTTAAACTCTATTTTTAGTAATCTTACTCTCTTTATATTATACTATATTTATAATAACCTCTAGTTCTTTACTGCTACTAATAGTATATTTATTTAACCTGAAGATATAGGTATTATCTTCTTTCAGGTAGAGGATTCTATAAATTCCGCCAAAACTATTAATTAGACTATTAAGGAAGTTAAATATAACTTTCTTAACCTAGCTAACTTTCTCAGTTTAGAAAGCTTTTGTAAAAATAATATTAAATATAATTTTAGTATTATAAGCTTTCTTAATATATAGTTTTATTAGGGTTTCACTAAAGTCTGATAGGTAAATAATATCTATATTATTAATACTTCTAATAATACTATTATTTCTATTATTATAGCTTTTAGTTTCACTAGAGTTAAGATAAAAGCCTATTTTATACTTAAGATAATATACTAATATCTTATTAATACTTATTTATTGTAAGTTATTAAAGTCTGCTACTATATAGGTATTTAATTTACTTAAGATAAAATTAACTTTTTTTACTATAAGGTATACTACCTTACTGAATTAATAGAGATTATGAGCTATAATATTCCTCTCCCACTTACTTAGATAGGTAAAGAAATTTATCTAGACCTTATTAAGGTTAAGCTATTATTGATAATAGGTAAGAAGTATCCTCTCTATTTTCTTCATTACTATAGTAAATATTACTTGCTTATTTTACTTAACGCCTACTACTATAAAATTATGTTTGAACCTATTAAGAACTTTAATAATATTTTCACTAATATAACTACCTTGACTATAAAGTTATAAGTATATAATAATACTCCTAAGTTTAAGAAATGTTAGTTTATAACTGGTAAATATTGTAATTGATTTATTTATTGTAATTAGGTTATAACTAGTGGTCTCTAATTGTTTATATCTAAGTCTACATTATAGTATACGTATACACGCTATATGCTGTTGAAATTAATCTGTAGGATAATTCCTCTTATCTAATTAGTCTAAAAAGTGGGGTACCTAGTGTGTTACTTACTATTATAGCTTTTGCTATATTAATACCTATTTAACCTAACACTAGTAATACTCTCTTTTGTGGCAAAAGCGCAAAATAACGTTAAACGTAAAAATAGTATAAAACGCAAGAATAGCGTAAAACGTAAAAATAGCGTAAAACGCAAAATAGTGTAAAACGTAAAAATAGCGTAAAATGCAAAAACAGCATAAAACGCAAAAATAACGTAAAACGCAAAAACCTAGCTACTAGTTATATACTTCTTTTTAGGTATACTAAAAACTAATTAAATACTGTAAATAGTATTTACTTATAAAAGTATACTTTTTAATTATTACTACTTAGATACTTTAAGGCCCTCCTGTAGTAATACTCTCTATTTACCCTCTTTATTCTTATATTCTCCTCTTATTACTCTCTATAGCTCTTATAACGTATCCTTCTATCCTTATAATAACTTTATTTATATTAATAAACGCTCTAAGGGCTTAGTTATTAGATATTTTAGTTATACTGTCAGTAAAGTTATCTTTACTATTAATCTATTTAATCTTAAAAATCTCTCTTTTCTTATATAATTATTATAATATCATAATATTAATTATAAGATACTTCTCTTTAGTAATATCTAACTTAATAAGGTATTTATAGATAGAGTAGAAGTTAGTATATATTATTATTAGTATTATTAGTATCTTGAAGTATTTAGTTACTTACCTAAAGATAGTAGATACTATATATTTTATATTAACTTCTGTAGTTATATTATAGACTTTAGATACTAGTATACTATATATAACTCTCTTTAACTTAGTAGAGAAGAAGTAGATAATATTACCTCTAAGCTTAAAAGTATTATTATCTTTATTAATATCTTCTATCTTTAGGATAATAATAAATCTAAGCTGGAATATTATATTACTGTTATTAGCGAAGGATCTATTAATAAATATATATAGCCTTATTATCTTAATATTAGTAGGAATAAATATTAGATTTCTTTCGAAATTATCTATTTACTATATTAGGTGTTTATTAAGTTTTTTAATATCCTCTGACGTTAGGTTTTAGTGTTAGGCTGTAATAGAGAGGTTAAAATATACCCCTAGTAAATATATAGAGACTATATATACTTCTTATACCTATTATTTAATATATATCGCCTTTATAGCTTTAGATATAAGGTTAATAAGTTTAATCTTCTTACCTTATCCTATTTAAGTGAAAGTAATATTACTATTATCTTTTAAGGTAATTACGTTTCTATTAAATATAAGGGGTTTATATTATATAAATATTAACTTTAGTTTAGCTGTGAATTCTACTTACTGGAGCTTCTCCTCTTCTTTATTATTAAACTTAGGTAAATAGAGTCTGAGAGTATTATCTATTTATATATTTATAATACTAAAGTGTAGATTATCAGGCCTAGAGATTATAAAATATAGATTATATAATAAGGTCTCTATTTACCCCTAGCCCTTATAGTAACTGGAGTATATTATATACTAATAGATACCTAACTTTATAAGGTTATATAATAGTTGATTTATATTAATAATAGTATCTTCTAGATATAAGCTATATAGGCTTACTAGTAGTTTTACTAATATAAGGTAATTTAGTATTATCTCTATCTATATATATACTTAAGTAATATCTTAGAGGTAAACCTCTATAGAAGTTATCTCTTTAAATATTACTAATAATATTAATATTAAGTAATAGTTAATCTATTAAATTATTAGTGATTATATAAGGATATTAGTCTTCTCCTAATTATTAAAACCTTTAATAATTAATTATAACTTCTTATATAGTATATTATCTATACTCTTAACCTTATTAATAAAGTAGAAGCTGAAGATCCTTATTCTATTATATTTCTGGATGTTAAAATACTTAAAATAGAGTATATTTTTCACTAATAGAGTCTCCCACTCTGTAGTATATAATCTCTAAAATAGCTTCCTTAGTATTTAAATAAGGTTATATTATTAAAGTTTAATAATTTTAGCGAATATTTCTATCTCTTTTATTATTAGATATAGATTATAGTAAATCTTATCTGTAAGTTTAGCCTCTATAATAAAAGTTATATTTTTATATAGTTATCCTTATTACTTTAGTCTATTTCTATTGAATATTATTATTAATATATTTTCTTTTGGATATTTATTCAGTAGCTAGTTACTATATAGGTTTTAGATTTCTATCTCTTTAGTATATAGTTAATAATAGAGCTTAATTATTATTAATCTAAAAATATTAGGTTTACTATCTGTCTCTATAATATATATCTTACTATTAATAGAGATAAGTCTGAGGGATTCTATTTAACCTTAATATTTACAGTAGATATATACTTCTAATTAAAGAAGTAAGTAATAGACTGAAGTAATAGAGGGGTTATTATATATATTTAGGATATTAGAGACTTACTACTAAGTATAGATTTTATATATTTCTTCTATTACCTTCTGGATAGTAACTACTTACCTTATAATATCTAGAGATAGTAGTAATATTAGGTTAAAATGTAGATATATTCTAAAAACCTATAGAGTTAGTATAAGGTTATTTAGGTTACTAATATTATTAACTACCTTAACTATATTTTATAATATTTCCTCTTTATTAATCTCTAGTATCTTATTTTAAATAATCTTATATACTCTCTATAGGGGGTTATAGTAATATTCTACTTTACTGATACTATTTTAGGTTTTAATTAATATAATTTTAACCTTACTACTTATACTATTAGCTTCCTTCTTAAAGTTTTCAGCTGTAAAGTTGTACTCTATATTAGTAATAATTCTATCTAAAGATCCTTAGTATATATTAATCTAATATACTTCCAGAACATACTATATATCCTCTATAGAGATATTATTTATAAATCTTACAGCTATAAATACTATAGAGATATTAACTATATATAGTATAAACTTATTACTATTAAAGTATATAATATTAATAATACTTTCTATATTAAATTTATAGTTATCCTTAAAGTTAAACTTAAACTAATATAGTATTTTACTATTTATTTAATATTAGTAGTAGTTTTTAGTAATTACTTTAATCTTATTAGTTATTATAGTTTTACCTACTTTCTTCAGTATATTATTTAATTTATAGATATTAAGGTAGTTAAATTTCTTATAAAACTATTATATCTCTATCTCTATAAGGAAATTAACAGCTTTATTATAGGAATCCTCCTGAATTAAGAAATATAGATATCTATTATATTTCTGTATAAGTAGTAATACTCCCTCCTACTTAATCTTATTATTAAGATTATTAAGATATATTTAGAGGTAGTTTATATTAGGGAGGTTTAGTAAAAATAGTATAGCTATAAATATAATATTCAAGTTAATATCTTTAAAAGATATAGATATTTTAGTAATATTAAGATTTATAAAATTTTACCTATTTCTAAATTTAATATTTATTTTTAAAGCTATCTTATTTAGTAAGATATTAAGTAGGATCCTCTAGAGGATTCTTAATTATTATATATTTTTAGTCGAAAGTCTACTTACTCTAGTATCTAGAAGAATACTTTCAAAAATAACTTCTAAATACTATAAAATCAGAAAGGTCTCTAATTTATTAATAGTTATTAAGTAGTAAAGAATATAGTTTTAAAGACTCTCTGTAAGTTATATAAAATTAATAATCTCCTCCTAATTATCTATTATAATAAAATAGATAGTTATAAAGTTATTTTCTAATATCTTATCTATATTATCTCTTACTTCCTCTATTATCTTCTCTATAGAATTAGTATTATTAAGATATATTATAATATTCTCTACTAATATAGTATTAATAATAAATATCTTCTTAAATTATAAAGTAGTAGCTTTACGTTCCTCTGGGGTATACTTTATTAATTAGTATTTATTTATTAGTTTTAAATATACTTAATATTTACCCTATATATCTCTACTTTATATCTTATTATAAGGTTATCCTAAGGTAGTATTATTATCCTATATATATTATAGATAAAGTAGTTAAAGGTAGTTAAAATATTAGTTCCACTCTTAGCTATTATATATACAGTCTATAAGAAACTAGTTATAAGCTATAATATAGTTAGTCTTTTACTTTAATTATCTTTTTTAACTTTTAAATATCTCTATTATCTCTTTATATAGTCTGTCGACAGTTAGCTTAGCTTTATTAATAATATTATAGAGTATATCTATTATATTATATACTTAGTATACTATTATATATATCTCCTTATTAACTTTCTCCTGTGAATCTTATAGATTTAGATAGATATATTAAAGAAGCTTAATCTATATTATTATTATTTTCAATACTTTAACTATATTAGTATACCTATAGCTTTTAGTAAAAATCTTGAAATTTATATTCTTCTATTTCCTATAGTAATTAAAATAAACTGTAAGTATCTTAAACTTATTTCTAATTATTATAGCTATTTAAATAATTAATAGGTTATTCTAGATTAGTAAAATTAATATCTTATAGTGTAAGTATACTTATCCTATTAGTATATTATTAAATATTCCTCCTGCCATATTTTAGTAAATATTATAGCTAATATATTTAGTAATAAATATTTATATTTTATTCTTAAAGATATTATATTTCTCTCTAATATATGTATTATTTATTTTATATACTTTACTAAATAATAATTTAACTTTCTTGTGAGGTTAGTTAAATAGGATATAGTATTTCAATATTAACTAATACTTTCCTCTAAGGTAGATATAGAGTCTTAAGAGTCTAGTTAGCTTTAGATGTTTCTCTTCCTTATTAGTTACTATCTTTTCAGTCTTTAGTAAGTTAATATCTATTTAAATATTTAGCTTTATTAGTTATAAGCTTAATATTATTATTATTCTTATTATTAATATTAATAATATTAATTATAGAGAGGGTGACTTTATTATTAAGCTTTTTAGTATAGATAGTTATTAATTAATAGGAATAAATCCTCCTACCTCTAGAAAGTTATTAATAAAGCTGAAGTTTTTTATAATCTCTTATCTGAAAGTAAGGTATTCTTATTGGTTAGTTTTAATACTCTCTACTATCTATCTTATTAGTATCTTTTCCTTAAGGATCTTAATTAGCTTTTCCTTTATTATACTTTTATTTATAGAGAAATTATAAGGATATATGCCCCATAGCCTGTATGGAGAGCTGGGATAGCTAGGATCACGTGATTAATAGAGCCCCAGGGCCACTAGGCCTCTATAGGATAAAACCCTCTTATAGCTACTACTAGTTAGTCCACATAAGTTGAAATCTTACAACCTATAGAGACCTACCTTTTGCTGCTTTCCCTTCCCTTACCTAGGCTTTTAGCTAGACTCTTATAATTTTTCAACTTCTACCTCTCTACCCATAAGGAGGTAAGACTGAAGTTTCAGTAATAGCTCTATAATAATAAACGCCCGCCAACTAATTAGCGTCAGTATCTATATTAAAAATACCTACAGCCTCCGAAAATTTAGCCTCTGGAAATACAGCCTCTAAAAATATATTTTCTAAAAATATGCCTACTAGCGAGCATATAGCGACCCCTACGCTAACTATATTAATATAAGTAGCTAAAATAAGTAATATAGCTGCTAGTATAGTAATAGTAATTATTATAGTGTTTATATACTTTCTTAAATAATAGTCTTCTTTTATAGAGAGTATAGTAAAATATCTCTCTAGTAGTATACTTATAGTAAGCTTAATATTATTATTACTAATCCTATTTATTACTCCTAACTATAGGGATTATTTAAGGTCCCCTAGTTACTTATATAGCTTACTTTATAAAAATACTATACTATATAAAATTAAGGATTAGCTAATAGTAATCTCAGATAGTTATATATTATAGCTATAAGTCTCAGTAGCCTAAAAGATTTAATAAGCTATAACTAAACTATTATATAGCTTATAAACCTAGTAGTATAACTACTACTATATATTTTTACTAAACTTTTTATAGGCTAACTTTATAGTATTTACTTACTGTTTATTAACTAACTTTACTTTATAAAAATTATATCTCTATAATATACTTTATATTCTTTAGTATAAAAATTAGTCTCTACTGAAGTTGTATATTAAATAGTTAGTAATTTACTATACTTTAGGTATCTCTATTAAGATATTGAGACCCTATATATTTACTTTTTTCTATTACCTTGAGGCTAGAATATAGAGGTATCTATAGTATTAAAAGTTTAATAACTAGTAACTGAGGGCTGTAGCTTTAGCAGCTAAGTACCTCTGGGAAATATTATAGTTTTATAAGGCCTCTAGTAGTATTAATGAGAGGATTACTACTGAGAGGACTATTAGCTATAATACTACTGACAGCTTAGTATATATATACTGTAAGATAATTAGTAATAAAGCAACCCTAGCTAAAAAGCCTCACTTTAAGGAACCTATATCTATATATAAAATATACAGTAAGTTAGGCTATATTATAGCTACTTACTACTATAATAAGACCTATATGAAGTATAGTTAAAGAGGGTATCCAGTAAGGTTTTACTGTATAGAAAGTGTCACTGAGGGTATACTGAAAATATCCTGAGGGAGCCCTTACTAAAGCTATAACGTTAGTATATATACTATACTAATAAGAAACTTTAAGAATTTATATAGTTACTTTCTCCTTACTGAGACTGGGATATAGAGGTATTTATAGTATCTGAGGTTTAATAAGTATTAGTATATATACTATACTGAGGGTGTTACTGAGGGTATACTGAGGGCGCCCTAAGGAGGTTCTTACTAAGAAGTTAATATTATAGTATACTAGAGTTATATTATTAGTATGTATACTAGCGTCCTACTGTTAGAGAGGTCTCTTAGCCTCAGTATAATAAGAAGAGGTTAGATACTTTAGGTTACCTAAAGAGTTATATTATTAGTATATATATTAGTATCCTACTACTGGAGAGGCCTTATAAAGTCTCTAGTATAATAGAATAAAGTTAGATATTTTAGTAATATCTAAAGAATTAATTTTTACTCTAATTAGTTTAATCTACTATTAGAAACCTTATAGTCTAATTAGCTGTAGGATAATTTATCTTAACTGTTTTAACTATCTTAACTGTTATTTTAACTGTTATTTCGACTGTTTTTAATTATTTTTTAACTGTTATTTATCTATTATTTTATCTTCAGTAAAGGCTCTAAGCTACTACTAAACAGTCAGTAAAGTTATATATTAAAATAAGCGGCTATGTGGCATTCATAGGCTTTAGAGCCTAAGGCTTTTGAAGGGGGGGATAATTGTAAGGATATATACTTTATAGTCTATATAGAGAGCTGGGATGGCTAGGATCATGTGATTAATGGAGCCTCAGGGCTACTAGGCCTCTATAGGATAAAATCCTCTTATAGTTACTACTAGTTAGCCTACATAAGTTGAAATCTTACAATCTATAGAGACCTACCTTTTGCTACTTTCCCTTCCCTTACCTAGGCTTTTAGCTACACTCTTATAGAAATATATATCTCTCTCTATAAGGTAGTTTTTAAGAATTTATATTAATATTTTTTCTGTGTTATTAAAATATCCTAGAGTTTATTTCTTAAAGTTAATATAGTAAGCTTCTTATATTTTATGAAAATAAATATTTTACTTTTCTATAGGTAAATATAGTAGTAGATAAAAATGTTATTAAGGATACTACTACTGATATTTATCTAAGGTTTAATATATTTACCTTATTATTAAGGTATAACGTTTTAGTGTATTCCTATTAGTATCTTTACCTCTGTATATTAGAATACTTTCTTTTATTCATTAATTTCAATTATAGGGATATTATTATAGATTATATTCTTATAAAGGCTATTAATAAAGTCTGGGGAGGAAGATATATTTGAGGTATTAGGCTGGGAGAATATCTATAGTCAACCTAGTTTTACTATATCTTAATTACAGATATTTCTCTAACAGCTACAGCTTTAGAGGTATATATATTTATTAGATAAATTATAACTATTAAGTAGATATATCTTTCTAGTGAAAACCTTATAAATATCTTCCTATTCTTATTTTTTATTAATTTAGTAGATTCTATTTCTTACTAATAATATTAATAGTAGATTAGTATATTTTAGTAGTATCCTTATAGAGGCTTCCTTAGGAGGTGAAAGTTAGTTATTATTAGATAGTGATATTATTTAGATTATTTTAACTTAGCTTGTTTTTTGATTTTATAAATATACTGCCTGCAGTAGATAGGGATAATAGGTAATAGTTTGAGGATATTATTAGTTATACTAACTTATATTATTTAGTATATTTTTTCTTGGTCCTTCATTACTACAGAGGGAGGTTTTAAAAATAAACTATAGTAATTAGTTAGTTAGATATATTATTTTGCTATTAGTTTCAATAGTCTTCCTCTTATATTATTCCTTATTATTTCCTCCTCTTTTTATCCCTCTGGTTTTACTATTAGTATAAATATTCCTTTTTTTGTTTGTTTTAAAGTATAGTTTATTAGAAGGATTCTCCTAATAGAGGTTTTTTAAGTAAATAATAATATTATCAATATTAGTGTTCCTCCTCTTTATGCTAGTTATAGCGTTTATTACTTTAGCTTATAATTATCTTGTTATTATTAATACTTTATTAAATACTTATTAGACACCTGTGGGTAGAAATAAGGGATAATAGTTTCTTGATATTTTCTATCTTAGTGTTAGTTATAATATCTTTAATAATTTGTTATTTTTAGGGAATCCTAATTAAGATACTTCTATGCTATAATTATATATAGAATATATAGGGAAAAAAGGTTATAAGCTAATATTATTACTTAGTTTTAAGTCTATAATATCTATATATTAGTTTATATTATAAATTATACTTTTATAATTATTTGTAAGGTTCCCTTAGTATATAAAATAAGAGCTTCTTTTTTTATTATTATTTTTATTATAGTTAAATTCTAACTACTAGGCAGGCTATATTATAGATATAGGTATATTAACTAACGTATTTTACTTCTTCTATATAGTATTAGAAAGGGGTTTTTTAATATATTGTTTTTAGTTACTAATATATTATATCTACTATTATTAAGATACTCTCTTATCTCTTAATAGTTAAATATATATAAGATATTAGAGAGTAATAATAAGAGATGGTAGTTTTATTATAAGTTCCTTCCTTCTGGATATATTAATCTTATTACTTTATCTTAACACTTACTACCTTAATTTAACGTTAATCTTAGTTAT
This sequence comes from Colletotrichum lindemuthianum, assembly GCA_001693025.2. Taxonomy (NCBI): domain Eukaryota; kingdom Fungi; phylum Ascomycota; class Sordariomycetes; order Glomerellales; family Glomerellaceae; genus Colletotrichum; species Colletotrichum lindemuthianum. Next base: position 178,472 of record MASP02000337.1, read on the forward strand.
CTTTTATTATATAGTAGATATAATAGAATATTAAGTAAATAAGTTATTATAAGTTTATCTTTACTTCTATTTCTGTTATAGGCTTATTATTAATATTCTCAGGATAGTATATAGTTATAATAGCTTTAAGTTACCTATTTCTATTTAGAAGCTATCTGTAGGATCCCTTAGGAGATATTATAATCTTATCTCTTTAGGTATTCCTTACTGATCTGCAGTTAAATAGTAGTAATAAATACTAGCAGTAATTAAATTACTAATTAGTATTAGTTTACAACTGGTAAATATTGTAATTAATTAATTTATTATAACTAGGTTATAACTAGTGGTTTCTAATTATTTATATCTAAGTCTATATTATAGTATATATATATATACTATATACCGTTAGAATTAATCCGTAGGATAATCCCTCTCATCTAATTAGTCTAAAAGGTGGGGCACCTAGTGTGTCACCCACTATTATAGCTTTTGCCACATCGGTGCCTATTTAACCCAACAAGAAGATACTAAGAGATTCCTATTTTTCAGATATTTATTTAAATCTAACTATAATATATATATCCTCTATAAATAAAGTAATTAAATATACTAGCTAGATTATTATTAAAATAGTATATATTATACTTGTCAATAATAGCCTCCCTAGGAAGCTTTAGAATTATACTCTTAATATTACTATTTAAGTTTTTAACTTTCTCCTATAAGCTAATAAAAGTAAACTTAGCTTTTATAAGATTATAGTAAGAAAGTTAAACCTAGTAAAAAATTATTAGCCTCTATATATTAAGTATATCTGAATATTTAAATATATTACCTATATTTATAAGAAAGATAATAAGTATTCTCCTTATACTACTAAGATAGAGGTATATACTATAAAAAGCTTCCTTATTAATTATATCTCTTTATATAGCTATATCTACTATATTTATATCTCTAATATAAAGAAAAATTTCTACTACTATAATATTCATTTTTATAAAGATCCTAATAAGATTGTTTTATATCCTTTTAGAGATTATACTAAACTAAATAATATTAATTATAATATTCTATTTAATAAACTAAACTTATAGATCCAGTATTCTAACTAAGTTCCAGATTAAAATCCTACTAATATAGATAATTTCTTATTTAAGGAGTAATATAAAACCTAACTATTATATTAAACTAATCATTTTTATATCATAGAATATATAACTTTACTACTAGAGAAATATATTTCTATTATACCTATTACTAAATAACCTACTAACCTTTCAGTTAATAAAGATAATAATAACTTTATAGAAACTATTTAATAACAAAAGTTAGATTATTTAGATTCTAATATTTACCTACTTATAATAAAGCTAGCTAATATTTCTACTATCTTTACTTTAGGTTAGCCTTATTATACTATTATAGTAAAGCTACCTAACTATTATTATAAAACTTATAGTTTTTATTCTTATAAAAAGAAAGTCTACCTTACTGCTAATATTTATATTAATCTAGATACTCTAATTACTATTACTCCTCTTACTGCTGCAGTATTATTAAAAGTTCTTCCCCCAGGCTATTCTATCCCCCATATTATTAAGGAAGTAAAAGAAAATTCTCTCTAGCTTTCCCACTAGAAACCTATATATAATACTGAGATTTAACAGATAGTTAATAAAAAAACCTTCTACGTTATTAATAAACTCTATAATATTAAACTTCTTCTAGATATATAGATTTTTAATATTAAGATTAATATTTCTAATAATATCATAAAATTTAAAGCTTAATAAGTAATATATAGTAACTATAAGAAGGATAATTAATTATCTTAAGAAGTTTATATTACTATAGTAACTACTACTACTATATATATTTTCTTTACTATTATTATATTTTATTATCTTTTATTTAAGATATATTATTTCAATACTATCTTCCTTACAGTATTAATTCTATATAATATTTAAGTTTTTATTTATTAACTTATAAGTTACTCTAATAAATTAGATAAGGTCTAGTTACTCTATAAAATACTTTATAGCCTCCATAAGAATCCCCTTTAGTAGTTTCAGCTTATTAAAGCAGAAATAGAGAAAATTAACTTTATACCTATTAAGGAGGTGATTTACCTCTTTATGAATAAAATCTTGATATCTACATCCTTATATATATTAATAATAACACTATAACTACCCCTACACTTAAAATTATAAAAAACGTTTATAAAATACTTAAGATAGTATACTTCCTTAAGAACCTTAGTATTACTATTCAGTTTTTAGAATTTCAGATTTACTATAGTAATATAAAGATCTTTTTATCTTAATATAAATTTATTAACTTTATTTTACATTAATTTAGCTGTTATAAACTTTACGCTATTAAGATTCCTCTTCCTATAAATAGAACCCTTCTAATTATATAATCTAAGAATAAATATAATAATTAATTAGACTAGTTTTATATTAAGTAAACTAATTACCTTAATTAGTTAAACACTAACACTTAACTAGATATTACTCATACTATAGATAAATTCTACTAGGTAAATACTAACCTTTCCCTTATATATTAATATACTATTAAATACCTTTTTTAATACCTTATTAGTATTACTAATTATAATACTATTTTTAGAGGAATAGATTCCTAAATAAATCTAAGCTTCTATATTATAGTAGATACTACTTTTACTAATAACTAACTTTCTTATATATTAACTAGTAGGTATATTATCTATTTTACTAACTCTCTAATTATCTAGAAGTTAAAGAAATAGATAATTATTATTTTCAGCTTTATAGAGGTAGAATTTATTAACCTTATACTTACTAATATATTCCTTAAGTAAAATTAATAATATATTAAGTAGCTACTAGAGTAATAGATTACTATATCTATAATCTTATTTACAGTTAATATAAATACCCTCGCTAATATTATAAACCCTCTAAATAAAACTTATATCTAAAATATTAATATATAATATAAATAGATAATCTAAAAAGTTAATAATAATAGTATAATTACCTTCTACCTTATTTAAAATATTAATATAGTTACTAATAATTTTACTAAAACTCTAAATACTATTAAGTATAAAGACTTTATTAGATTACTTAAAATAGTAGATAGTTTAGATTAAGGAGAGTTTCTAAAGGAATTAAAAGTAACTAGATTAATTAGTATCTAACTATATAGCTTTAATACTATAAAGTCCGAAAGTATTTAACTTTCAAAAAACTTCTTAGTTTTAGAGTTTTCAGGTAAAACTAGCAGTTTTAATAATTTTAACGTTTTTACCAGTTTTTTATATATTTTAGCAGCTTTTAAGTCTAGCCTAAGGGGAAGTATTAGGGGGTAGTCTATAGCTACCAAAGCTATATGATATAACAGACTAAGCTACAGCTATTAGGGCGCCCCTCAGCCACATAGATAGCCGTAAGACCTTCCCCTCTTCATACACAGATATTCAGCATCACTACTTACCTCATTGCCTATAAGTAGTAATAAATAGAATATAGCTTATATTCAGTAATAAAATAGTTTTTAATATTATAGTAAACATAGATACTAGTTTATATATAAGTTTATAGAACTACTAAATCTACTTACTAGACTTTTTATATACCCACTATAGTAGCTAATAAAAATTTAGCTAGTATAAAATTCTAGCTACCTAATCCCCCTTAGTAAAAATAGCAAATATTACAGTAATATTATATTAATATCAGAGTAATATCAGTTACATCTATACTAGTTATCTATATATCTCTATTCTGGTTGACTAAAAATTCTATCTATAGTTAGAATTAAGGTTAATTATAACCTTATAGCTCTATATTAAGAATCTTGAGATCTATAGTAATTTTATAGTAGTATTAAACTATAGTATAGTAATTTATTTAACTAATACTATAACTAATAGCAATTATCTAAATTCAGTAGAAGAAAGCTAGCTATAAATAATTTAGTTAAATATCCCCTACCTAGATATATCCCCCTACCTAACCTATAGTTAATTTAAATTTAATAAAAAACTTTATAAATATCTACTTAGATGCTTATTAGAGGTATTATATCTTCTTAAGAATTGATATATTATAGTAGGGGTTTTATAATATTCAGTAAGATACTATAGAAAGATATTAATATTCTAGCTATATAGAGGCTTCTAGATTATATAAAAGTTACTAATTTATATATAGACTTTTAGTAAGAGGTTAGTTTAGAGAAACTACTAAAGATCCTCCAGTCTCTTAATAGAAGTCTAGTTAACCTTAAGCTTATATTATATAGCTATCTTTTATACTGAAAAATAAAGAATATTATTATTAAAGGAAGTATTAATTAGAAGGAGCTTCCTCTTTATAAAGAAGGTTTATATAGTCTGCAAAACTGCTTTATAGTTTTATTAGAGTTATAAAAAAACCTCTCAGAAAGCTTAGTTTTTATTTATAATTAAATTTATCTACTATTAGTTTATTAGAATCCTTATTAAAAGTTTTATAATATCAGTATCTATTATTATCTTTATTATCTTCTATATTATTTATTTAATCTACTATTTGCTACTAGATTAAAACTAAGTAGGAAGTCTATTAATATTAAAAGCTATCTATAAGAGATGCCCCAGTGGTACCTAAATAGTGTTATAATAAACTTAGAGAGTTTATATCTATAGTGAAAACTCTTTACTAGACTATAGGGATAGTAGCTCTGTGGACCCTGCATAGCAGTATCCTACATAAGCTCTAAGGCTTGGGTCTATAACACTCATGGAACTTTAGATATATTATAATTAGAGATTTTAAGACCTTATAGTTTTGGCTTCTTTTATAATTTTAACCTAAGAATATATAGGTATTAATAGTATTAGAAGTTTAATAACTGGCAATTTAAGATAGTAATTTAAGTAGCTAAATATCTTTAGAAAACTTTATATAACTTCTAAGAGAAAGCTTTTAGTAATATATATTATAAATCTAAACCTTAAAGCTTATATAAAATACTATTATATAAACTCTATAGAGTTACTATCTTTATAATTTAGTAAAAGCTTTTTACTATAAATATTGTTGGTAGTATAATAGCTATAAGGCTATTAGAGTCCCACAGTATACTAATTATATAATATAACCTAGTGGCGGAAACTACTGCTATTAGTAGTAACTAGCTACTAGTTATTACTAGCCGCTAGGTAATTAGTAACTAATTATCTAGAGTATCTAAATTTAGCCTATATATAGTCTATAGGCTATATACTATAAATATTAATATTTTAACCCTATTAGTATACTATATATAATAATATATATAATATACTTTCTCCTAGTGAAACTAATATTAATAAGTAGTAAATTTTACTGTTACTATTCACTACAGATTAGTAAGATTTATTTAGATAGAAATAATAATATAAAGTTATTAAGCCTAACTTAAGGTAAAGTTACTAATTTCTTAATTTATTTAGATACTTTTAATAATAACCTCTTACTTAACGTAAAGTCAGGTAATATCTTTTTAATAATTATACTAATATATCTTAATTCTGCTAGCCAGATATTTACCTATACTTAAAATTAACTTACAGAAGAAATTCTAAATATATCTTATATAAGTATATTTATTAAATATCTTTATTATAAAACTTACTAAATTTCTATAGTAAAGGAATTTATAGTATTCTAAATCTTTTTTAATTTCCTTATATTTCTCTTTTTCATTTCTATATTATTTTAACTTTTTTCCTTTCTTTCTTTACGTAACTAGCAGAGAATCTTCCGCTCTGAAATTAAATTGTATCTATATAATACTAATAAATAGAAATAGTAAATAGTAAAAATAAAGTTTTTTATTTTCCTCTATTTTTTCTCTTCTAATTTATATCTCTTGATAATTTTCCTATAGTTAGAAAAAAATAAGTAAAATATCTAAGTCAGTAGAACTTCTTAGAAGATCTTTTAAAAACCTTAGTATAATAAGTAATATTATTTCTTTAGGAATAAGAATATTAATAAAACTGAAGTTTCTTCTTAATAGTAAGATCTTTAGTAAATAAAATGCTTTTAATTTGATAATAGAATATAATTATAACTAAATTAATTACTAAATTATATAAATTACAGAAATATATATCTAAAACTATATCTTTAATAGAAACTTTTTAAATCCCTTTAAAAATCATTTTAAAAACTAGCTAGAGGAGATATAGACTATTATAGATAAATACATACTTTAGTATTTACAGAATACTATTATTATCTATAATATTAAGGTTAATATAAAAAGTAAATAAAGCTACCATATCCTTATAATTCTAATAAAGTAAGATAAGTTTATCCTATAGATAAAGAAAGAAGTTTAAAAAATAATGGTAAAGTTACCAAACTTTAAAATACTTATTAATAACTAATTAGGCTTCCTTAAAGATATTACCTTTACCTAGTGGATATATTCTACTTTCTAGAAGTAATAATCAAAGGTAATCTATTAAGATTTTATAAAGTTTAATATTTATCTAGCTACCTTAAGAAACCAACTTTAAAAAGTATCTTAATAAGTAGAGAGATTTATAGTTATTCTACTATTATTAGTAGTAAATATAACTTCTTAATAATAAGAATAACTTAAATAATAAGATCTTAAAAATTAATAAGATTAATAACCTCCTTATAGCTAAAATTAATAATATAAATTCCCTATTTTACTTTCTGTAGCTTCTCTTCTATATATTAACCTTATAAATAATTACTAATAGACTGAACCTCTTCCTATAAATATACTAACAGCTATAAATATAACTAATTTTCCAAAAATATTTAACTTTAAGATAAAATATAAAAAAGCTCTCTATAATATTTATAAATTAAAAATCTATATCTTTAAAAACTATTATCTAAAGTTAAATATACCTAACTGTATATAGGCTAAAGTCTTCTTAATTATACTGAAAACCCAAACCCTTAAATACTACTTTAACTACCTTAGTAATTTCCTTAATTCTATAATAGTTTATAATATAGCTTTCTATATTAAAAACTATTTTGAAAATAATAAAAGCTACTAAGTTTATCTTACTAACTAGTATAATATAGTATTCAGAAGTATTACTGCTAATAACTAAGATGAAATAAGAAAGAAAGTATATAAGATCCTTTTTATCAAGCTAATATATATTAAGAGAATCTTTCCTCTTAAATAGTATATTAATTCTAGCCTCTAAAACTACCTCTTAAGTATATATTAAGAAATATTAGAATACTAGTTAACCTTCTTTAGCCTCACAGTAATATATTAGGAAGTTTGTAACTAATTATAATCTGCTGTTAATATTACTATAAGTCTTCCTTCTATAATATTATGAAGGGCTGAACCTAAGTTTATTTAATTAGAAAGTGGCGTAAAATACTATTTATTTGGAACTAAGGAGTAAAAGAGAAGCCTTTATAAGTATATAGAAAAGTCTATATATATAATACTATATAGAGCCTACTGAAGCTTCACTTAGGTAAGGAGGTTAGCTTTAAATATCTAGATATAGTTTAAGCTAAATATCTAAATATAATTTATAATATTATCTTCCTTCTTTCTAACTGCTGCCTAATTAAAGCCTATAGGTTAGGTTTCTATTATTATTTATAATTAACCTATATATTACCTTATACTACTTTAATACTACTATATCTATTATAATATCAATAGGCTTTTATATAAAGTTTATATATTCTTCCTATTTAATAAAAGTTTCTTATTAGTATTTTCTTTCTACTTAATATATCCTTATAATAAGAATATTTTTTACTAGCTATTTAACTTTCCTATTATTATCCACTAATAGTAATAAGTAGCTATTAGCTATAATTTATCTAGATAGTACATTAGTAACAGTTTTCTATGGTAAATTTATATAAAACTATAGGTAAATAGACTCCAGAATATCTAACTTTATAATATATAGTAAGAGGATCTTTACTACTATATACTTATAATATAGCTAAGTTAGTTTCTAGCTTAGCTTTAGAGAGTTATAGTTAGATATATTTAATTATACCTTATTACTAACCTAATATTAATTTATAGGAAACTAAATCTCATTTACCTAAACTTCCAATTTCTACTAAGTAGCAGCTATCTCTATATAAATATATATTATTACTAACTATATCCTGTTAACTAATTAGTATATAGTAGCCCCCTATAAGGATATAACTAACTAACACTATATAGTGCGTCCGGCAACCCACTAGCTAGACACTAGAAAGGTTTTTACTTAAAGAATTCTAATTTAGATCCTTTAAGTAATAGTCTATATAGTAATATAGACCCTACCTATATATCCAAGCTTTTCCTAGTTAAAACCTTTAATTACACTCTTATAATTCTATTACTTTTACTTATTTTTAAGTAACTAGTGTAAGTAAGAATATTAGGTAATAATTAGTAATATAGAAAGTATATAGCCTATAGGTATATAACTAATATAAATCTTAATAAACTTTAGTAATTAACACTTAACCTAGTAGATATATACAGTAAAACCGCTAATATTATACTATATTACTATAGAGAGTTAGATAATAATAGTAGATAAATACTTACTTCTAAGGAGGATACTTTCTACAAGAAAGTAATTCTATACTCTCCTCCACATAAATTAGAGCTTAGTATTAATATAAGTTCTTACTAATAGCTTACTAAAAATAAGCTAGAGGTAAACCTACTAAATAATTTTATATAGAATATAGCCTAAGATATAAAATATATATCTTCCAGGCTTAGGAGAGAACATATATTCTCTTTAATTTTAATTTAGAGAATTAAGTAGTTATTATATACTTAGTAATCTACTTCTATATTGAATAAATAATTCTAATTCTTATTCTAACTAAAATTAAACCTTATAGATATCATAGGTAAGATATTTAAAACTATATAGTTACAGATAGCTATATATAAGAAATAAATATAAAGATAGTAGAAGGGTTGTAAGAATTAAACTATTATACTTATATAATAACTTACTAAATACTTATTAGTATCTAAACTACCTAAAGATTAGAAGAAACTACCCTTATATAACTATAAGATAATAGGGAAGAAATTTACAGTTAAATAAGTTAATAACTAGATTATAGCTGTTAAGAATAGCTATTAAATTCAGTTAAATAGTATTATAAACCAGTAGATTTAATAAGGATTTATAAGATTTATATTATATCTTTAGATAGAATAGTGAAACTATAAGGTAAGTCTAGAGAATAAATTTATATAGACTAACTTTATTATATTTATTTACGAATAATATATTAACTTAGAAATATAGAAGTAGCTATACTAATAGAAACTTAAAAAAATATAATAAAGTAAGTAATAATTACTAATATAATATTATACTAAATAGTTAGTATTTTATTAAAATCTAGATATTTGAGAATTTAAGTAAAGTAAAGGGGAGACTTTATTTTCTTCTATAAATTATATTCCAGCTTAAAGAGAAAGATAGAGAAACTTAAGGTTTTCCTCCTGAAAACTTAAGAAATTATAATAAAGGCAGAATAGCTATGAAAACTTAGGTAATAATATAGTAGTAAGTTAATAAGAGATAGAAAATGTAAGTAATTTTATTTAGGTATATAAATATTCTAATTAGTCTTAGCTTTAAGAACACTAAGGAAGACTATCCCCTCTATACTTTTAATATCTAGTAAATACTATTTTAACGCTAGTAATTTAAGGAATATTATATTAACCCTAATATAGAAAACCTTATATATTCTAACTATACTATAAATCCTAGAAGCCTATTTTATATATAGTAAGATAGAATATAAAGTTATATAATACTATAGTAATATAGAAGCTAACTTAATAATATTAGCTACCTAAAGGTAGAATATACTAAAGTTCCAGATATTAATATAAGCTACTAATACTAACTTCTATATAGGAAATAACTAGAGAAATAAGTAGGTATAAAAATATAACTAATAATTCCTATACTAACTAAGAAGTTAGTTTCTATTAGGAAGATAGCTAAAAACTTAGTATTTATTCTCTAAAAAGTAGAGAAATAAAAAATAGTAGTAAGTATAAACTTATACTTATAGATAGATCTTATTAGTAAATAGCTAGTTAAAATACTATACCTAATATTAGCTAATATAGAAATATTAGTATTAGAAGAATTTAATAAATTATTATTAGTTTCAGGAAAAGCTTATTAGTAAACCTTCTTCCTTATAAACTTAAAAAAAAACCCAGAAGATATACTAACTATTTACTGAAACTTACTAGCCTGAGGGTTATTTAGACCTTCTATTAAATTAATACTCTATAAATAAGGAGGATATTATAATTAATATCTATATAAATATATAATATTTTAAGTATAATATGGTTGATAAGTGAGCTGGACAGACAAGCGAGCTGGATACCTAACCGCAACTAACCTATCTTCTACCTTACAACCTACGTAACACTATAATAAAATAATAACATTACAGAATAAAGAAGCTTAATTAACCCTAGCTTTCCAGGCTATTAATTAAACTCTAAATCTTAGTATTCAGACTGCAGCTAAAATCTATTTAGTACTATATTTAACCTTAGCTACCCAACTAAAAAGCATCCTATTATAATATAATACTACTCCTAACTTACGGAATTTAACTACACTTAAAGAGGAGAAGTTAGTTAAGTATATTCTCAACCTAGATTCCTGATTATTTCCTCTCCATATTAGTAGTGTAGAAGATATAGCTAATTAACTGCTTACTGACTGTAATATACCCCCTATTAGGAAGCACTAGGCTTCAAACTTCATCAAGCGACAACCACAGCTCCAGACACGCTTTTTTCGCAAGTATAACTATAAGAAAGCCTAATATAAAGATCCAGACGTAATAAATATATAGTTTCAGCTTATAGTAAATATAATTATAAAATATAGTATTATAGACTTAGATATCTATAACTTTAATAAAACTAAGTTTATAATAAGCTAGATTATATCTAGAATAGTTATAATAAATACTGAAAGGTATTTAAATATGAAAATAATATAGCTTAGTAACTAAAAATAGATTATAATTATTTAGGCTATCAGTTTATCAGGCTACAGTATTCCACTATATATTATTATTTCAGGGTAATATTACCTCTCTACTTAGTATATAGAAATAGATCTCTCACGTAACTAAGTTATTATAACGTCTGAAAATAGATAGATAATAAATAAAAGAGGTCTAGATTAGTTTCAGTATTTTAATTAGTATATAAAACTGTATATAAGTAGTAGATATTACCTCCTTATGATTAATAATTATGAAAGTTACTATATAGCTGACTTTAAGATATATTATAAGGAAAATAATATTATTATACTTTATATACTAGCTTACTCCTCTTATTTACTTTAGCTTTTAGATATTAGATATTTTAGGCTACTGAAGAAGATATATAATTAATAAATTGAGGATAAGATATATTAGGATAATATCTATATTATAAAGGAAGACTTCTTCTCTATATTTTATAAACTTTTTATATAAATTCTTATAGTTAAAAATATCTAGAGAAGTTTCAGAGGGGCTAGGTTTATTCCTCTTAGTGTAGAAAATATACTATTAAAGTTTAATATTAAGTTATATACTCTAATACCTCCAGAATCCCTCCTAATAATACTCTCTATATAGACTTCTTAGATACTAAATAACCTAATAGAAGTATCTTCTCAGTCTGAACTTATTAAGAAGAAAATCTCCTACTATCAAAATAGCTTACTAATTTTAATTATTAAAACTATAGAGTATCTATTAAAAAGGGCGTATAAATTTATATATTAGATTATTTTATTAAGGTCTATAGTTTAGATCTTTCGAGAGGAGAATAACCTACTTAGTAGATATTAGAAAGCTAAGAAAATATATTTCAGATAAGGAGGAAGTCTCACTATAGCTAAGGTAGAAGATTTTTAATTACAGAGAGAAGCTACAGTCTAGATTAAGGAGGAAACATACTAAAGTAGTAATTACTAACTGAGGATAGAGATAAGCTAATAGCAATATAGTATCTATAGGAATATTAGTTATAATATGCAAATATATTAATTTACTGAAGAAATATCTAAAGAAGAAGATCTTAACTAGTTTAAATTCAATTAATTTCATAGGTATTATATATCAGTCGGAAATATAATATAGTTGCAGTTAGGTGTCCAGCTCGCTTATCTATCCAGCTTACTTATCAACTACATTATATCTATCGCTAAACTAGAGGTATTTACCTAAAATATTATTAAGAACAATAAAACTACTTATATACTTTATATTAGTAAAGTAGGAAATAACTTAGAAATTTATATTAAAATATTAGGGAAATTAAATTAGATTATAGTAACTATAAATATCCCTAAGGAACTGCTAAGTAAGCAGAAAGTATTTAATAAAGTAGCAGTAAAAACTATTCTAATATTTAAGAATACTAAATACTCTATTAACCTAAAACTAGGTAAGAAACTACTATATAACCCTATTTACCCTCTAAGTAAGTAATAACTTAAAGAATTATAAGTATATATTATAGAGAATCTGGCAGATAGTTATATATAGCTATTAATAGGTAAAGTGAATATATTTATACTGTTTATACTAAAGAAGTATAATTTCCTATATTTTTATATTAACTATAGAGAACTTAATAAAGTTATAATTAAAAACTCATACCTACTACCTCTTATTAGTAAACTTCTAGATAAACTTTATAAAGTAATATAGATTTTAAAGATTAACCTTAAGAATACCTACTATTATATTAGAATTAAGCTAGAGGATTATTAGAAAATAGTATTTAGAAATAGATATAGCTATTATAGATATATAGTTATACTATTTAGTCTTATAAATATACTTATAATATTTTAGGTATATATTAGCTATATACTTACTAAACTAATTAATATTTACTATAGAATATATATAGATAATATTATAATTTATATAATTAAAACTAAAAATAACTACACTAGTATCCTATTATTAGTTCTTACTAAATTATATAAGATATATCATTTCGTAAAGTTTTCTAAATATAGGTTTTATATAGAGGAAACTAATTTCCTAAGCTATATTATAACCTAAATAAATATTAAGATAGATTCAGCTAGAATATAAGTAATTACTAAATAGAAGCTACTAGAGATATTTAAGAAGCTTTAAGTATTTCTAGAGTTCTGTAACTTCTACTATAAGTTTATTACTGAATACTTTAAGGTAATAATATTACTTACTATACTTCTAAAGAAAAATATAGAGAAGAAAGTATTTTTATAACCTAAGAATATATAAGTAATATTTATAATATTATAAGATACTTTTTATTTAGTAACTATTCTTTAACAATGGAATTCTCTTTAAGAAACTAAAATAAAAATGGATATATTATAGAAAACTATCTTAAATATTCTATTATAATTAGTAAAAAGCTAATAGTAACCTATTACTTACTACTTACAGAAATTTAGTAAAATAAAGTAAAAGTGGGAAATAAAATAGTAGAAACTACTTACTATTATTAAAAATCTAAACTATTAGAAATACTACCTTATAAGTTTCTCTAAGAAATTTATAGTTCTTATAGACTATTAAACGCTAATAGAAGTTATTATAGTCTTTATATAGAACTTTTAGGAAAAGCTTACCTACTGGATCTATAAGTTTTTAGTATTTAATTTTAATTTAAAATATTAACCTAAGGTAATAAATCTAGTAGATAGACTATTTAGATAGCTAGACTATATAAAGGAAGAGGTAAAATACTATAATATACTACTAACTTTTATAAATAAGCTCTAACTTATAAAGCTACTATTAGCAGATACCTATAAAGTAGTTATAAAAACTTAAGGAAACTTAAAGTTAGTAAAAACCTTTACCTAAATAATATAGAAATAAAAAGGATATTTTAGTAAGAAAGTTAGCCTTAAAGGTAAAGAATATTTAACTTCTTAAAGATAGAATTTTTATTAAGATACTAAAAATATAATAATAATTACAGCTATAATTACCTACAGCTAGAATAAATATAGAGAGATAGAGAATACCTAATAAATACTAAGTGGCAGAGAGAACTAAATAAAGACTGAAGTTACTATCTTAATATAATATTATTCTATATTCAGTAGTAAGGAAGTTTATAAAAGATAAAATAGTATACTTTCTAGAAGTATCTAAAAACCTGGAACAATTTATAAAAAGACTATACATTTATAATAAAGATTACTTAATATATATAAAGAGGGCTTAGGAAACAGCTAGAGATATAAGTAGATATTTAATTAGTATAAAGGAAATACTTTTCTTTGAAGAAAAACTAATTATACTAAATATAAAATACCTAAAATATAAAATTCTTTATCTATATTATAAGAAGTATAAAGTAGAATATATAAATATAAATAGAATTTATAACTTAATAAAGAGAAACTTCCACTAGAGTAACTTAACTCTAAATATATAAAACTATATGGTATTATATTAGGTTTACTAAAGTATTAGAGTATTATAGTGTAAGCTATATAGGTAGTTATAGTTTCTGCTAATTCCTGTAGGATTATTTTAGAAACTTAGTATAAACTTTATTACTAGGTTTCTAAAGAGTACTTAGAGAGACGGCAGTATATATAATATTATCTTTATAATTATAGATAGATTCATAAAGTTTATCCTACTTATTCTAGTAATAAAGAGAATAATAGCTGTAGAACTAGTAGTAATATTCTATAAGGAAGTTAAATATTAATTTACTATTCTAGAACATATTATTAATAATAGAAATAAGCTTCTTACTAGCTAGTTCTAGAAGGAATTTACAGTAGAATACCTTATTAAATAATAGCTATTAATAATATACTACTTATAGACTAATAGGTAAATTAAGTAAATATATTAAATTCTAAAATTATATCTCTAGATATTTGCTAGAAACTTACCTAGAGTCTAGATAGTATTATTATAAGAAGTTATATTTATATATAATAATAGTAACTATATTATTATTACCTACTTAGTAATAGAAAGACTATATATATTTTACCTATAAATAGTTGAATATATAGTAAAAAGTAACCTAGCAGTATAGAGTATAGTAAAGTATATTAACTATATTAGCTAACTATATTAATAAATAGTAACTTACTGGCAGATAGCTATAAAACGCTAGGTAAAAGTATATAATATAAAGTATAAGTAACATAAATTTATATATCAAGTTACTATTAGGTTTTAAATAAAGAAATTCAGGTTTAAATATAGAAAACTAATATTAAAGTATATTAAAGTTCCTATTACTAAGAGACTTAGGACATAGATATATAGAATATATTTACTAAAATAATACTAGTAGATATATAATATATTTTCAGTTTTATGTCTTAAACCTTAGATAAACTAGTAAGATAATAGTAATATTTAGATTATTCTACCTAAGTTAAAGAAAAACCTAATAGAGTGGAAAATTAATACAATTATTAGTAAATAAAAAGATAAATTTAATAAACACTTTCTTATACAATAGGCAGACTAGCTAGTAAAATATAATATTTAGAAGATTATAGCTAACCTAAGTAATATAAAAGAAGCTATCTATAAATACAAGAAATAATTAATATACTACTATAGAAAGTAAGATAATTAATATTAATATTAAACTTATAGTAATATTATATAAAGGAAAGGGCAGAGAAAAAAGATCTATTAACTACTTAAATATCTTAAATAATATCCTAAGGAATATATTCCTAAATTAGAAACTCTATAAACTTTAGTAATAAATTAACTAGTATATATAGTTAAGAATACTAAATATACTTAAAACTTAGAAGTATTCTTATAAAGGTATTCCTAATTTCTCTTTAAAGTAATAGCGGAAGTAGCAGCTTACTTGAAAGTAGTTTTCTTAGAAGTACAGTGGGGAGACAAAAGTAACGGTCAACGATAAAATCCTCACCAAAGGTCCACTAATCTCAGTCTTTTGAAATAGATATATCTATAGGGGTATAATAGCAAAAGCTTTAGAACTTTTCTTATACAATGATAAGTAGTCTTTATTATATATATAAAAGTTGCAGCTAAACAGAACTATAGATAATAATGCTAGGAAATCGTAAAGTGAACTTAGGGATTTGAAAGTTTGATTCTATACACTAAATACACTGTAACATACCCTGAAGCAGAAATCTCAGAAACATGATTTTGAAAAACTTGAATAACTTGCTATATATATATTAGAAAAGTCTTATTCTTATATATATTAAACGAACGTATATAGAATATATATATATAAAGGTTTATAATTTATAGTCTATAAGTCCTGTTTTAATTTGCATTTAAAAAACTGAGATTTTGGTGGTTTTTGGTGTAAAAATCGTGTTTTTTGGCCATTGACCGTTACTTTTGTTACCCCACTGTAGCATTTTTAGAAGTAGCTTTCTTTAAAGTAGCTTTCTTAGAAGTAGCGGTAAATACTTAGTAAGAAGCTACAGAAGATAATAAGGTAATAGTAATATTAGATAAATAGATCTTACGTCTCTTTAGAGGAAGTTTATTATTAAACTTATTAATATTCCCTTTAATACTTAATATTATAATACTACTAATATTACTACTATAAGTAGATTAATATAGAGAACTTACTATATAAATATTATTAGAAGGAAAATAATTAGATATAACTCTCTTAATAGTATAACTAACAGAAAGGTTAGTATTTACGGAGGGACTGCCAGAAGTAATAATAATATAACTCTAAGGATAAGAAGTAGTAATAATATTACTACTAATAGGATAGTAAACAGATATAGATAAATAGGAAAGCTTTAAAGGAATTTTAACTACTTCATACTTACTATTAGATAAATTACTACTATTAGTATTACTATTATTATTACTATTATTACTATCCTTATTGATATTCTTACTAGACTTACTATTAACAGACATTAAGGTAGAGAGAAGTATATAGTAAGAAATAGTAATATTAAACCTATAAGAAATAAGCTAAATACTCTTAATAGTAATAAAGTAATTAGAAGTATTATATATAGAATAATTAGTGAAATATTAGTAGAAAGTATTGCTAAATTAAAATATTACCTTAATAATATATACTTTAGTATTAAGTAGAGGTTTAGTATAATAGAGATTATTAAGAAAATAGATAAAACTATTTTTCAGTATAATAGCGAAACTATTATTCTAGAGATATATAGATTATATAGTAAATATACAGTAAAGTATTTCAGTCTCTATATTAAGAATATTCACCTATTTAAAATAATTAGTAAAGATAGTATAGTAAATATTTAATATAACTTACAGAAATAAGAAGTATAATATTTAGATACTTATAAATAGATAATATCTCCTGAAGGAGAAAATACTCTAAAGTTAACTTTAATTACTTTATACTAGTAGTAGAATTCTAAATAATTTCACCTATATATTACTATTTTACTAAAATTTCAGAGAGAGTATAAAGAAGTTTACTTTTAAAATAAAATTATAAAATCTACTATTTTAAAAGCTTATAAAAGTGGATAAACTTATTCTAAGTAGCTTCAGTAATATTATATAACTTAAAGGGAATTTATACTGCAAAATTAGTAAAATATTAGTAATAGTATAGTAAAGAGATAACTTACACTATAATATTTCTACTTATTCTTTTTATAGATAATATATTTCATATTATGCTTACTAATAATATAAAGAAGTTTCTCTATATTAAATAAAAGGATAAAAGATAGCTAAAATATAGTATATAGTTACTAGGCTTTAGATAAAGAAAGTTCTTATTATTAGCTTTAGGGTTATTATAGATATACACCTAGAGGATAGATATAATAATAATAATAATATAAAACATTATTATAAAATATATAATTTATTAATAATAAAGGGAAAAGAAATAAGAATAGAGGGAAATATCAACGAAATATAAATAAAGCTGTAAATATCTAGTAAGTAAGTATAGAGGAATATCTAAAGAATAGAAGCAGTAAAAATAGAAATTAAGAGGTATAGAAAATATATAATAAAGAAGAGAGAAGAACCACTATAGGTATAGTAAAATAATTTTAAGAAACCTATAGTGAACCTCTTATAATAGAATAGTATATAAAAACTATAAGTAATAACTTATTACGGGGTTAACGGCAAATATTATAATAAATAAACGGAAGAAATAAATAAAATATCTATAATAACAGTATTATAAAAAATTATATTACTATTTAACAATATAAAATTAATCCTTTAATTAATATTCTGGTAATAAAAGTAGTTTAAATATCCTTGATAATAATAATAAGTAGTAATATCATAGTTACTATATAATTAATAATATCAGTAAAACCTTATAATCGGAAGATAATGTTAAATATATAACTATAGCCTTACAGGCTAAAGCTTTAGGAGGGGGGAATAGTTATAAGAATATAACTAACTAACGCTATATAGTATACCTAGCAACCTACCAGCTAGACACTAGAAATATTTTCACTTAAAGAATTTTAACTTAGATTCTTCAAATAATAGTCTATATAGCAATATAGACTTTACCTATATATCTAAACCTTTTCTAGTTAAAACCTTTAGTTACCCTCTTATATCTTCCTACTACTAGGTAGTTCTATATATTCTTTAGTAACTACGATAAAGTTAATATAATGTCTATAATCTATAAAGAAAAATATAGTTTCTATTAATATTATACTGCTAGTTACAGAAGGCTAACTATATAATAGATAGTAGGTTACTTTAGTCATTCTGAAATTAGTATATTAATATCCTTAAAATTACTTAGATCTTCTAACTATTGTAAGGATATAGTCCCCTATAGTCTGTATAGAGAGCTAGGATAGTTAGGATTATGTGACTAATAGGGTCTGAGGCTACTATAGGATAAAAGCCTCTTATAGCTACTACTAGTTAGCCTACTAAGTTGAAATCTTATAACTTATAGAGACCTACCTTTTACTGCTTACCCTTCCCTTACCTATAACTCTTATAATTTTTTAACTTCTACCTCTCTGAGGAGGTAAGACTAGAGTTTCAGTAATAGCTTTATAATAAACGCCCGCTAACTGATCAGTATCTATATAAAGAATAACTATACCTACCGACTACTTAGCGACTATATTAAGAATAATAATACCCTAAGTTGTAGCCTCTGAAAATTTAGCTTCCGAAAATATAGCCTCTGAAAATATACTCCCTGAAGATATACCTTCCGAAAATATATCCTCTGGCAAGTATATAGTAACCTTTATACTAACTATATTAATATAAACGGCTATTAGTAACTTAAGTAAAGTAAATAATATAGTAACTATAATAGTATTTATATACCTTCTTAAATAATAGTTATTCCTTATAAAGCTTATAATAAAGTAGCTCTCTAGTAGTATACTTATAGTAAGCTTAATATTATTATTATTATTACCAGCCTTATTTATTACTTCTAACTATAGGGATTACTTAAGGCCCCCCAGTTACCTATATAGTCTACTTTATGAGGGTGCCACTCTATATGAAATTGAGGATTAACTAATAGTAATTTCAGATAGTTATATACTATAGCTATAAGCTTCTGAAGCTTAAAAGATCTAGTAAGCTATAATAAAGTTATTATATATTTTTTAGATATTATAATATAACTACTACTATATACTACTTAACTTTATATAGGCTAATTTTAAAGTATTTACTTACTATTTATTAACTAACTTCATACTATAAGAGTTATATAGAGCTCTATAGTATACTTTATTCTCTTTAATATAAAAGTTAGTTTCTATTAATATTCTATGTTAAATAGTTAGCTATCTATAGGACTCTAGGTATATTATAACTAGAGACTTTAAAGCTTTATACTTTTACCTTCTTCTATTATTTTAAGGTTAGAATATAGAGGTATTTATAGTATTAGAAGTTTAATATTTAGTAACTTAGAGTAGTAGCTCTAGTAGCTAAATATCTTTAGGAGACTCTATATAACTTCTAAGAGGAGGGTTTCAGTAGTATTAGGAATACTACTACTAATAGCGTAGTAAACTATAGGATACCTAATACTCCAGAAAGCTCCCCAGTTAAGAGATTTTACCTTAAAAGCTAGCTAATATATAAAATATATAGTAAGTTTAGCTATATTATAACTACTTACTATTATAATAAATTTCATATATTTTACTAGAAACCTAACTACCTTATAAGAGTTTACTATAACTATCTGGCTGCTGAAGCTGAAAGCTTACTACTAAAGGGTTCTAGGGTGATATATAGTAGTAATAGTCCCCTTGAGTGTAAATAACTAGTAAATATTCGCCTATATCTCAGTAGTCTAATTAATTATAGGAAGCCTTATATGCCTGATCTACTGTAGGATATCTTACAGTATGTAAGAAGAAGTTAGATATTCTAGTAATTACCTTAAGATATCTAGTTAATATACTGAAGCTTTGTGGGTTAATATACTTACAGGGAAGTCTCGCTAAGGGGTTATTAACTTTACAGGTTAATATACTTATAGGAAATCCTATTAACTTAATATAGTAACGGGAATATTATAGGTTAATATACCTATAGCTATAATCTCTCCTTATAATTATTCAAAATCCTCTATTTTAACTACTGTTTAAACTGTTATTTTCAACTATTATCTTAACTGTTATCTTAACTATTATTTTAACTGTTATTTTATATTTAAACTCAGCGTTACTGGCAAACGGTCGGCGAAGTTATATATCAAATATAGCTATATAGTATTTACAGACCTTAGAGGCTAAAGCCTCTGAAGGGGGGGATAATTATAAGGATATAGTCCCCTATAGCCTATATAGAGAGCCGGGATAGCTAGGATTATATAACTAATAGGGTCTGAAGCTACTATAGGATAAAAGCCTCTTATAGCTACTACTAATTAGCCTACTAAGTTGAAATCTTACAACCTACAGAGACCTACCTTTTACTGCTTACCCTTCCCTTACCTACAACTCTTATAATTATACTATTCTATAATTCTATTAGTCTATAGATAGTAACTAATACTTAATAAATATATAATATCTATTAATTTACAGAATTTCTTCCAGAAGTAACTTACTTAGTTAGACTTTCTATTATCTATAATAGAATATAGTATTCTATAAAATCTATAATAATAACTAAGGAACTACTAAATATATACCTTTATTTTTATAATATCTATCTCTTTTAGTATAGAGGCTTTACCTAGTTAATTAATAATAACCTAGAGGTAATAACTACCTTATCTTTTTATAGAAAGTAAATTAGTAATAAAATCTATTAATAAATTAGAGTATAACTAGTTAGATACTAATAGAAGCTTTAGGAATTCCTTTTTAGCTTACCTCTAGATATAAATATTTCTATATATATTATAGTTATATATAAATTAGTAGATACTTCATAATTATCCAGACCAATAAAACTATTAGCTTATAATCTCTAGTATATTATTATATCCTAAGTAATCTGTAGGGAAGAAGTTATATAACTTTTATACTAATTTAGTCTTAAGTTTATTAAGAAGACTATTATTTTCTTTACTATTTAGTATTTAAAACTTCTCTCTGAAAGTAAACTATCTTAATATATTAATAGTATACTTAATAATCTGAACCTTAATATAGAAGTTAGAAGGAAAACTATATTCTTCCTACTAAATTACTATAAAGATCCATTAGTATAAGAAGTCTCTCTTAGTGTGAAAGGCTAGATCTAAGCTTATTTAACTAGAAGGTAACGTAAAATACTATTTATTTAGAACTAAGAAGTAAAAAAGAAGCCTTTATAAGTATATAGAAAAGTCTATATATATAATATTATATAGAACCTACCGGAGCCCCACTCGGACGAGGGGGTTAGCTTTAAATACCTAAGTATAGCTTTAGCTGGATATTTAGATATAATCTATAATATTACCTTCCTCCTCCCTAGCTACTACCTAATTAGAAGCTATAAGTTAGGTTTCTATTATTATCTATAATTAGCCTATATATTACCTTATATTACTGTAAAACTACTATATCTATAATAATATTAATTAGTTTCTATATAGAATTTATATATTCTTTCTATTTAATAAAAACCTTTTATTAGTATTCTCTTTCTACCTAATATATTCTTATAGTAAGAATATTTTTAACTAACTATTTAGCCTCCCTATTGTTATCCACTAGTAATAGTAGCTAGCTATTAACTATAATCTACCTAAGTAGTAAATTAGTAATAGCTTTCTAAAGTAAATCTATATAAAACTATAGGTAAATAAACTTTAAAGTATCCAGCTTTATAATATACAGTAAGAGAATCTTCACTACTATATACTTATAATATAGCTAAGCTAGCTTTTAATTTAACTTTAGTAACTTATAGTTAAATATATTTAACTATATTTTATTACTAATTTAATATTAATCTATAGAAAACTGGATTTCATTAACTTAAGTTTCTAACTTCTACTAAGTAGTAGTTATCTTTATATAAATATATATTATTACTAACTATATTCTCTTAATTAGCTAGTAGGTAGTAACCTTATTATTACTAGGTAGTTCTATATACTTTTTAGTAAGTAGAATAAACTCAATATAATATCTATAATCTATAAAGAAAAATATAATTCCTATTATATTATACTACTAGTTACAGAAAGCTAACTATATAATAAATAGTAAGTTATTTTAGTTATTCTAAAATTAGTAGGTAAATATCCTTAAAATTACTTAAATCTTCTAATTATATTATTTTATAATTCTATTAGTTTACAGATAGTAAGTAATATTTAATAAATATATAATATTTATTAATCTATAGAATTTCTTTCAGAAGTAACTAACCTAATTAGATTCTCTATTACTTATAATAAAGTATAATATTCTATAGAACTTATAGTAGTAACTAAGAAACTACTAAATATATACTTTTACCTTTATCATATTTATCTCCTTTAATATAGAAGTTTTACATAGTTAATTAATAATAATCTAAAAGTAATAGTTACCTTATCCTTTTATAGAAAGTAAGTTAGTAATAATATTTATTAATAAACTAGAATATAACTAATTAGATACTAATAGAAACTTTAAGAATTCCTTCTTAACTTACCTCTAGATATAAATATCCTTATATATATTATAGTTATATATAAATTAGTAGATACTCTATAATTATCTAAATTAGTAAAATTATTAACTTATAATCTCTAGTATATTATTATATCCTAGGTAGCCTATAGAGAAGAAATTATATAATTTCTATATTAACTTAATTCTAAGTATAATAAGGAAGCTATTATTTTCTTTACTACTTAGTATCTAATATCTCTCTCTAAAAGTAAATTATCCTAATATATTAATAGTATACTTAGTAATCTAAACCTTAATATAAAAATTAGAGGGAAAACTATACTTCCTCTACTTAAGTACTATAAAAATCTATTAGTATAGAGAATCTCTCTTAATAATATAATTCTATATTTTTTATAAATTTAATCTTCCTTTAAAAACCTAACTATTAGTAATATCTATAGATTCTACCTAGAGCCTTATAGAAATAGCAGTATTCAGAATAACCTATATTACTTATTCTTATTACCTCTTATTATTCTACCTTTTAGGAATATTCTATTTCCTTTAAAAGAGGATATTAAAAGCTACTACTTAGATATCTAGGTAGTATTTAAGGTAAAAATTATACTAAAATAACTTCTCTACCTATTAGCTTTACCTCTCTGTAAGCTATTATTTCTTTATAAAATATTTAAAGTTTTTATAATTAGTAAGAATTTTAAACTTTCTAATATTTAATAGTTTTGCTTTCTATTTCTATAAATAAACTAGTATTATAAGAAGCTTCCTATTAAAAATTAGGTAATTAAACTTTATAAAAGTTAGATATTAAAAGTGGAAAGTTACGAAATATCTTACTTTAACTTTATTATCTTAAGTTAATATACCTTCCAGAGTATACTTTAAATAGTCTATCTCTAATATTATTAAAATATTAGGATTAAATATCTATAAAACTAATTCTATAATAAAAAGTTATTTTAATATAAGGAAAGCCTCCTACTATTTCAGTCTCTAGTTAAAATAAACTAACTTTTAAATTAGGTAGTTTAAAAGCTTTATAATAATATTATACTTAAATATAAAAACCTTATAGTAGTTTATAAACCTAAGGAAATTATAAATACCCTGCAGTAAACTGGAGGGAAATTAGTTAGTAATAATCTCTAACTTCTTAAGGTTATAAGAAAAAGTTTTTCTAACTGATATAATAAATCTAATATACTTAATTATAGTAACTAAGAATTTATACTTCTTAGAATCTAACTTGAATTTTATATTAATAAGATAACTAAATATTTAGTAAACTTTCACCTTATACTTCTTTTATAAGTTACTAATATAAATAAATATATTATTAATATATACTATAATAAAATTATCTAGAAACTATTATAAATAGCTATTAATATATCATTAAATTATAACAGGAATATAAGTTAATTTTGAAAAGTATACTATCTATTTAAAGAAATTATAATATATTCAAAAGGCTATTTTCTTCTAATTTACCTCATTAATTCTAATTTTATAGAATATAGTAATAATATTAAATTTAGTATATAAATAGATAATAATAATCCTCTACAGACTCTCTAAGAGAAATTAATAATTCTTCTTTATAAATATATTAAAAGCTTTATAATTTTTATAGAACTATATTCCTTTATTTTATCTTCTTATAAAAAAAACCAAAATATTAATAGAGAAGCTACTTACTTTAATAAATTCCTTATCAAGTAAATCCTCTAGAGTTTTCTTAAATATTAGAAGTTTCTTCTATAATATACTATAAAGAAATTCCTATAGGAAATTTAGTTTCTATTTCTTATTATTAAAAATTAATAGAATATAGTAATCTATCTCTAGTTAATTAAGAGGTAGCTAATATACTAAATATAGATAGAATAAATTCGGGAGTTCCTTTAAGATATTTATAGAAATATAATTCCTTAAGTTTACCTTTATTTTTAAAGTAAATATTTTCTTATTATCTACTAAACTAATAAATATAATCTAGTAGGAATTTAGTACTTTACTAATATACTATATAGTATACTAATAAATAAATATAAGTAAACTAATATTAAGTAAGTAAGCTAACTAAATCTCCTTAAGTTATTCTAACTTATTCTAATATTCTAAATATATTATTATATTATTCTTCCTATACGTTATCTATTAAGTTTCAGTATTATAGATAATATAATTATTCTTTATCTATAGTTATCTAAAACATAAAAGTAGCTATAAATTCTCTATAATATAAATATAAATTTTCTATATATAGCTACTAACTTCTAAAGTTAGAATAGCTACCCTCTAGATATTACTAGATAATAAGTTAGTAGTATATTTCCTTATCTATCTCTTTAACTTATTGATTAGTAGAAAGTAAAGTATCTTTATAAGAAAAATATTAATAATAATATAAATATTACAGCCTATATTAATAAATATATTAATAAAGTAATCTTTATTAATTTTAGCCTAAATAGTAGCTAACTATTAGTTACTTACCTATTTCTTTTCCTATTATTTTCCCTATTTTATTACTTCTACTTCTATTAGCTCTAAAGCCTAACTTTACTCTAAAGTTACTTTTTTCCTAAATTCTTACTATTATTAAGTAGGGAAATATTATCCCCCTAGTTATCTTTAGTATAATTTAAAATAACTATAGCTTTCATAATCTTTATATCAACCTTCTTATTCTCTTATATTATATAGTTTCTATATATATAATTCTTCTTACTATATCTCAAATATTAGTAGATATTTTAGTAATTCTTAAAATATTTCTTAAAAATAGAGGAGAAGCTACTAAAGCTTTAATATTATTATTATTTCTTAATTATTTTTATTATTATAATATTATCATCTATATTATAAATAGTAGATTTCTAATAGAATAGTTAGTAGTAAACTAATATTCCTTCTATATATTTAAGCTTCTAAATTATACTCTGAATTTTAGATAATTAGAATCTATACTCTATAGGAAAGTTTACTATAATAAGTAACTTCTTAAAGTAGAAAAATAAAATAGCCTCTAGTAGAAAAATTTAAACTATATCTAGCTATATATATCCTCCAGTATTAGCTAGAGTCTTTTTAAATTAAGATAAAAAGATAGTTAGATATTTATTTTCCTTTTATCTGAAATTTTATAACGAAATAATAATATAAAACTACCTATTAGAATTTAGGTAAATTCTATTTAGATAATTTATAAAATTATTCAAATTATAGAAGTTCTCTAATCCTCCTATTATATAGAAGATTTTAACTATTTACTAGAAATTAAAATCTAAGTAAAAGTAAATTAAATACTAATATTTCTAATTACTATTAAAGAAATAATAGTTAATTTTAAGTTTAACTTTTATCTATTAAGCTTATATTTAATATTCTTTTTACTTACCTTAAAACTTTAAAGATAGAGAAAGAAACTTCCTCTAATAGTTAATTACTAATAGAGATATAATAATATTATTTAGGAGGGGCTAATAGCTCGCTCTCTATTATAACTATTAGTAGATATATTACCCCCTGAAGTATAACTTCAGCCTTCCCACCCCCCGCTAACTGCTACAGCCAGCCTTAAGTTAATCTAAACCTAAACCCCTCGTAACTACAGCAGCTAGTACACACACTCTACATCAACCTCTTCGATAATAAATAACTAACAACTCTTTCTGTATTAACCTCACACCCTCACACCCTTATACCCTCACACCCTCACACCCTCACGCCACATATAATTTAAATATCTCGAGAGATTCAATTACTACTAACTACAGCTACTCTATTTAAATACTTATTATAACCTTAATATCTATAACCTTAATATCTATAACCTTAATATCCTCACCCCCCAGATAAAACTTTACGCCCCTAATATAAAAGTCCTCTACTACTAATATAAAAATTCTCCACTACTAATATAAGCTAACTTATAATCTCTATATAAGTATAATAAGACTCAGTCTACTTTTATTAGTGAATAATCTTAATATATTAAATATAGCTAATATATAAATAATATTAATATAGATATAGACACTTTTAGTATAACTATATAGTAGCTAAAATCCTAGTAATTATAATATCATAATACTCTAAAGTTTCTCCTAATGAATATAATATATTAATATTAAAGTACTATCTAATTAATAACTAATCTCTAAAATTATTAGCTCTATATAGTAAATTATAGAATATCCAGATAATTTATTTCTGAATATCTAGAGTCTACCTATTAATATTAGTATTTATAATATTACTTAAACCTATTAGGAGATATTAATACCTCTAGTTATAGAAGCTATAATAGAATATTTAGTATCTACTATTATATTCCTCTAGTTACAGATAGCTATATAGATTTAAGGGGAATTCTAGTTCTATTATAAAGAATATAGAAAAATAATAGATTATAGAATACTTAGCTCTCAGTCTTTCATTTTATCCTATCTTTAAGAAGTTTATAAAGATTCTTAACCTTATAACTTTAGTAGTTACTTTCAGTTATATATATTAAGCTTTAGCTTTACTAAAGCTCTCACTATATAGATTATTACTATAAGGTCTTCCTCCACTATAAGGTTAAATATTATAACTAGAAGTATAATTATCTATAATAATAGGTAATGTTATTACTATTTAAACTAGTTATAAGCTAGTATTAGTATAAATACTATTACTGAGTATATTATATAGTTAGAATTATATATAGAGTGAAAAACTTAGATACTACTACTGATATAAAGCAAAAGTAACTAAATATCAAATAGTAAATAGAATATTTCAATTAAGAATTAACTTTTATTTCTCTTAACTTCTCTAAGGTATATCTTTATACTTTTATAGATAGCTTCTTTAGTAATAATATTAACTTATTATCTTAACTGGATTTTATAATAATTCTAGGCTAAAAGATAGCTACTAAGAAAGGTAAATCTATAGTCTAAAGCAACCTAATTTATTACTTTTTAACTAAAAATAAAAACAGTAACTAAAAATATACTTACCTTAGGAATCTATATTATAGTTATAAATATAAACTTTCTATATACTACTACTATATTTTTAGAAAAGATTATAACTTATTATAACCTTCCTTCTATTTCTATAATTATCTATACTAACTTATATTTATTATATAGATATATTATAAAGCTTAATATTATAAATAAGAAGAAGCTAATTAATTAATATTATAATATTAAGATAATTATATAAATACTAACTATAAGATATAGTGAGTTAATAGTAAGAATAACCTTACTAATATCTTTACTAAAAGGTCCCTAAACTATATCCTAGATAGATGTATTAATATAAATAACGTAATAGTTTATATAAAGAAATAGATTACTTATTTAAAATAAAATAAGGAAGTTTAGAAAGTTATTTAATTAAAAAATATAGATTATTTAATTAATTTTATCTTATATATAGAAGTTTTATATACTATAGTTATAAGGTAAAAATTAAGTTTACCAGTATTAGTAACGTAATAGCTATAAAGCTATTAGAACTTTATAATATACTATCTATATAGTATAATCTAGTAGTAGAAACTAGCTACTAGTAATAACTAGCTACTAGTTATTACTATCTACTAAATAATCAGTAACTAATTACCTAAAGTATCTAAATCTAGTTTTTATATAGCCTATAGGCTATATACTATAAATATTAATATTTTTAACCTTATTAGTATACTATATATAATAATATTTATAATATACCTTTCCCTAGTGAAACTAACAGATTTATATTAGAAATATACCTACTGAGGTTACTATACTAATAAAACTCTTATAGCTATAACTTTCAATAAATACTGTAAAAGTCTATTTTTATAATAGTTTAGAGAATATTTATTTAAAAATAGTATTATAAAGAAAAGAACTCTTTATAACTTTTTTCAGTATTATTAGATATAGTTATATTTAGGTTAGCTTCAACTTTATAGATACTATCTCTAGATCTATAGTTTTAATAGTATTTAGAGAATATTTAATATTAACTTCACTTTATAACCTAACTTATAATCTGGAATCTTAAATATTAAATTAAAATTAATATTATAATAAAAACTTTTAACTTTTTTCTATCTTCCCTAAATATTTAGAAATATTAAAATTTATCTGAAATAAGGTATTTAAAGTAACTACTATAGGTAAGTCTATCTAATAAAAAAATATTATTTTATAGGTAGCTAAGTTAAGTGTAGGGAAGGTAAAGTAGTTAAGAGTGAAGTAAAATTAGAAAAATAGAGAAATTAGTTATAAATATAATATAATTATAATACTAAGAGGGTATTAGGATACTAAGAGAGTATCCTTAAGAAGTTAATAAAGTAAAGTATCTTAAGAGGTAATACCTTATATATCATATTAAGAGGGAGATATAGAGGTATCTTAAGAGGAATAGTATTATATATATATTATAAAAGAAGATATATAGAGATATCTTAAGAAAAGTAGTATTATATATATATATATATATATCTGAAAAATAAAGAATTTAAAAAGAGAAACTTATAAATATAAGCTATATTTAGCTTTAGTTAAGAGAAGATAAAATTAGTAAAAAGAGAAATAAAGTTATCTCTAAAACTAAGTTTATAATTATAATGAAATATAGAAACCCTCAAAAAAACCTTATAGCTATATATAGAGGGAATATAAGGAAGTAAAAAAACTTATATTTAGTATAAATAGGAAGTTTAATCTAAAAAGTATTTATATCTATATAACTAGAGTTAATATAGCTAAAGTAAGTTATAGAGCGAAGTTTATATTAATAAAGTAAACTTTATATTATAATATAGTATAAATAAATATATTAATATTAAAATTCTCTTATTTTAAAAATATAGAAATATCTTCTTTAATATTCTTTACTATAATAGTCTCTTAGAAAATTCCTATAGTAGATAAGGAATTTTTATAATTTTTATAAAGTAATTAGCAGAAAACTTTATAGCTACCTTACAGGCAGTAAGTTAGGCAGAATTATTCTTTATATATCCCTATAATATATTAAATTATATTTAATTCCTTATTTACTATAACTAACTTAAAGTTATCCTAAAAGGAAGCTTAAATAAATATAGTAAGTTAATTCTAAATACTAATAGGATTTTAATATAAAACTATTTTAGTAAAAATTATTATAGTAACTTTTATATTAAGTTATTCTATATTAAGTAACTAAAAGCCTTAGTTATTAGTAACCCTCCTTTAGGCTTTTTATTCTATAGATAAATAAATAGTTATAGAGGGAAGAAAGATAGTAGTTATAATAAAAGTTACTTCTATAGTAACTAATTTTAGTAAACTCTATAATATTCTTCTAATATAATAATTACTACTATTAATCTCTTTTTTCTAAAGAAGCCCTATAATAAAATTCTAAAGTTATTTAGTATTTTTACTATTTCTATTTTTTTATATTACCTATTTAATAATAGTATAGTTATAAATAACTATTTACTATTTACCTTAATAACTAAAAGAAATTTCTAGAGTCTAGCTTATATAGAATCTCTTAAGCTAATATTTAGATAGAAAGTAATATTAAATTCTTTCTTATTATAGGAAATAAATATTATATACTAAAAACTATTTTAGATAACCCTAATAGAATAAAAATAAACTTAATTCTAGATAATATTTATTATATTAAGAATTTCGATATAAGTATTATTTTAGAAATATTACTTTAAAAGAAGAATATCTAATACTCTAACTTTAACTATATACTTTACTTTAGAAATAAGAAAAATAATATTATTATATATTACCTTCTTTAAAAATTAAATCTAGTTTTCTTTATATATACTTCTATTTCTACCTACTTTAATGTAATTCTATTTAGTATTATATAGATTACTAATTCTTATATATTTTAAATAAGTTTCTATTTCTTAAAAAAGTTTTTTTATAAATAAGAAAACTTAGTATATTTATAGTATTTATAATTTAATTACTTAGAACCTAATATTATTATTAAAATAATTTCTTACATTTAGGTAATAAAATTTAAAGTAACTATTTACCTAAAGTGTAAATATTATATAATACTCTACATTTATTAGATTATCTCTTATTAAAAATTAGAATATTATATATAGTAACCTTATTACTATATTATCTAGAATCTCTTTAATTACCTATTTAGCTGTAATTTCTTATACTAAATAATAGTTATTAAAATAACTTTACTAGTAATCTCTTTACTTTTATCTTTTAGAATAAAACTCTAGAATAGATTATTGATATACTATATTATTTTAAATAATAGCTATAATATTAAAAGAATCTTTCTATCTGTAAGATCTAATAGAATATTAAGAAAGTTATTATTATTATTAGTAAATAAATAAAATACCAGTTATATACTAAAAAAAAGAAACTTAAATTTAAACTTTCTTTTCTATATATAAAGAAACTAATAGATAATTAGAAATATATTAACTAAAAGATTATTACTAGATTTATTAGGATATTTAATAGTATTAACATTCTATTCTACGTAAAACTAGAGGCAGTAAAAATTACTATCTTTATTTATAATATTAACCTTTTAGTAAACTTCAGTTTAAAATTACCTCTTAAAGTTAAAGAAAAGTAATTTTAATAATATATAAAATAGAATATCTATAAATATATTATCTTTCTAGTAAAGAATTTATATTCTAATTAAAGATACTTTTAGATATATAAAACTTAAATATATCCACTTAAGGAAAAATAAAAATATAAACTCTATAAGTAATAATTTAAAGTAAAATTAAAAGATTATATTAAATATTTAGTAAAATATTTATCTTGTATATATATTCTCTACTAAATTAAAATTCTTTTATTTAACTAAAGAATTATAATATATAATATCCAGTTTAATAAATTTAAATTGTTTATAAAAGTAGAAATTAAATAGGTTCTTCTAAAATACCTTATTTAGATAGTTATTAAAAAATTAAAAATAACTTTAATATTTTAAATAATAAGTTATAGATACTTAAAATTCTTAATTTAATTAATATTACTTAGATTCTATTTTATAATATAATAACTATTCCTAATATTATTATAGAAACTAATAAGAAGTTTTGAAATATTAAAATTATATTTAGTAAACTTACTTTAGAATAAAGAAATTAGTTATTAATATCTAAATTAACCTCTAAGCTATTTAATTTACTTAGAAATACTAATCTTAAAATTTCTCTACTTAATAAGAAAGTTAAGAATATAATTTATTTTTAAATTAATATACTAATAAAGTTATTTTTCTTAGTAATTGATAAAGATACTA
This sequence comes from Colletotrichum lindemuthianum, assembly GCA_001693025.2. NCBI lineage: Eukaryota > Fungi > Ascomycota > Sordariomycetes > Glomerellales > Glomerellaceae > Colletotrichum > Colletotrichum lindemuthianum. Next base: position 210,945 of record MASP02000337.1, read on the forward strand.
TATATATTAAGTATATCCAGAATATAAAACTATATATTATAGAAAGTAAATTTATTTTTATAATTAACCTCTAGTATCTAAAAGTAGCTAGAGGTAACTAACTAATATAAAATAACTATAGAATTTAAAATTTTTATTTAAACTTATCTATTAATAATAATCTTAACTACTATATTGTATATTTTATATTTATAGTAACTATCTAAATATAAAAAGTTTTTCTGAATTTATTTTTACCTAATTAGTTTTACTTTATTTTAAAGAATTTCTATAAATATCTTACTATATGTAATTATTCTAATAAAGATTTTATTATAAAGTAGTATATATTATATATATAGCTCAATACTATTCTATAGTTATAATCTATAAGGTTAAAATATCTTTCAGATTAAGTATTCTATATATACTAAAATTAAATTTGTTTACTTTTTTATATATATTTCCCTATAACTATAATATTTTTATAATAATTATAAGTTTAGTTTTTTAATGATTTTATTTCTTCTCTATATTACTAATTAAACTATATTATACTATCTATATAAAATTTTTCTTATAATATAAGATATAGCTTTTAAGGAGCTTTCTTAATAACCCTCTTAAGGAACTTTATATTATTTCTTTTTATCTTCTTAAAGTAATACTTTATATTATTACTTTATCTCCTCTCTTAAAGTATCCTTATCTTATCTCCTCTTAAGGTATCCTTACTTTATCTCCTTCTAAAATATCCTTATTTTATTTCTTTTTAAAATATTTTTATTTTATCTCTTCTTAAAATATCTTTATTTTCTCTCTTTAGGAGGTAGTATTTTTATATTATCTTCCTCTTTTAAATAATAATAATAAGATAGTATCCTCTTAAGATATTATTATTTTATCTCCCCTCTATTTAAAATATCTATATTTTACTTCCTCCCCTTAGGAGTAATATTCTTATATTATCTTCCCTCCTCTTAAACTATTCTCACTTTATCTTCTCTCTTTAGAAGGTAGTATTTTTATATTATCTTCCTTCTCTAAAAGATAATAGTAAATACTTCTTATTAAGATATTTTATATGAAATTTCTTACTTATTTTTCCTCTTTTTTATTTTATTTTATTTTTTACTTTTTTAAGATCTAATTTTTAAAGTTTTTTCCAAATTATATATAGATTTATATATAATCTGGGGGGGTAAAGAGAAGTTTAATTCTAACTAGAGTTTTTAGTTTCTTACTAACTAAAATATAGAGTAAAACTATTTAATATACTAAATACTAAAATATAGAGAGTATTTTTATATTCTAGAAAAGCTAGTTTTAGGTATTTACTATCTTAGTATCTTTATATAAGTAATTATACTATATAGTATTTTTATACTTATATATAAATTTCTATTCTACTGAGGGAACTTATAGAAAGGTTACTATAAATAATATTAAAGTAATGTAAAGAAAACTTAGTTTTATATTATTTAGAATAGTATAACTATCTTATATTAAAAATATAGTTAGATATAGAATATTAGTTTTAACTTATAGCTTCAGAGGTAACTATTTATATAACTACTTTATATTATAGTTATTTAAAGCTAGAAAGCTATTTTAAATAAATATTAAAAATATTTATAAGAAGTAAAAAATATTATATTCACTTTATAAACCTTAGGGAAACTTAATAATAAGTATATTATTTTAAATAGATATAGAAGATATTTAGAAAGAATAATATTAAACTTTATATTATATAGAGTATAAGATAATTATTTATAAGTAATATAATTATTTAGGATTATTATTTTTAGCTATAAACCTTAAAAGCTTAAATAATATTTGTTTTATATATTTATTTAGGAGGTATTAATATTTATAATAATTATTTAGATATTTTTTTTATATTTAGAAAATCTAGATAAAATACTGAGAATAATCTTATTAGATATAAGATAATATCTTATATCTCGGGGGGTATATTATAAAGTAGTATATACTATATATATAGCTAAATACTACTCTATAGCTATAATCTATAAAATTAAAATACCCCTCAGATTAAGTATCCTATATATACTAAAATTAAACCTTTTTACTTCCTTATATATACTCCCCTATAGCTATAATATTTTTATAATAGATTTCCTAAATAAAATATATTTATATAAAAAATTCCCTAATACTAAAACTTTTTAAAAGTAACCTTAAGGAAGTAAAATTCTAAAGATATTAAAGATATAAATATAATTTATATAACTTCTTTTAAATAACTTTTAAAGTATTTCTTATTAATAAATTATATTTCTCGTTCTATAAATCTTCTAATATAAATATAAATTAACTAGCTTCTTAAATACTCTATAGTCTAAAAAGGTATTTTTCACCTTCTATAGTAACTTTATAATCTTATTTTATAAGTAGTAAATATTAAAATAAAAAACTTTAAGGAGAAGAAATCTAAATAAATATTCTATGGGATAAATCTAAAAGAAAGCTAATTTCCCTTAAGTAAAAACTTTTATATAAAAAAGTAAAAATAAATTTCTTAACTATTATAAAGTAAAATTCTATATTTATAGTAACTTATAGTAGTAATATCCCCTAGAGTAGATATATATTATAATATTAATTAATATAGTTAATAAGTAAGCTAGATAGATAAGTAAGCTAGATACTTAACTGTAACTAACCTATCTTCTATCTTATAATCTATATAATATCATAATAAAATAATAATATTATAGAATAAAGACACTTAATTAATTCTAGCTTTTTAGACTATTAATTAAACTCTAAATCTTAGTATTTAAGCTGCAGTTAAAATCTATTTAGTATTATATTTAACTTTAGCTACCTGACTAAAAGATATCCTATTATAATATAATATTATTTTTGACTTATAGAATTTAACTATACTTAAAGAGGAGAAGTTAGTTAAGTATATTCTTAATCTAGATTCCTAATTATTTCCTTCTTATATTAGTAGTGTAGAAGATATAGCTAATTAACTACTTACTAACTATAATATACCTCCTATTAGGAAATATTAAATTTTAAACTTCATTAAGTAATGACTATAGTTTTAAATATACTTTTTTTATAAATATAACTATAAGAAAGTTTAATATAAAAATCTAGATATAATAAGTATATAGTTTTAGTTTATAGTGAATATAATTATAAAATATAGTATTATAGATTTAGATATCTATAATCTTAATAAGATTAAGTTAATAATAGGTTAGATTACATCTAGAATAGTTATAATAAATACTAAAAAGTATTTAAATATAAAAATAATATAGCTTAGTAACTAAAAATAAGTTATAATTATTTAGACTATTAGTTTGTTAGACTATAGTATTTTATTATATATTATTATTTTAGAGTAATATTATCTCTCTATTTAGTATATAGAAATAGGTTTCTTATATAATTAGGTTATTATAAAATTTGAAAATAGATAGATAATAAATAAAAGAAACTTAGATTAACTTTAGTATTTTAATTAGTATATAAAATTATATATAAGTAGTAAATATTACCTCCTTACTATTAATAGTTATAAAAATTACTATATAGCTAACTTTAAGATATATTATAAGGAAAATAATATTATTATATTTTATATACTAATTTTTATTTCCTTTTTTAGCTTTTAGATATTAAATATTTTAGTTTACTGAAGAAAATATATAGTTAATAAATTAAGGATAAAATATATTAAAATAATATCTATATTATAAAGGAAGATTTTTTCTCTATATTTTATAAGGTTTTTATATTAATTCTTATAGTTAGAAATATCTAGAGAGATTTTAGAGAAGCTAGGTTTATCCCTCTTAATATAGAAAATATACTATTAAAACTTAATATTAAGTTATATATTTTAATATTTCTAGAGTTCCTCTTAATAATATCCTTTATATAAACTTCTTAGATATTAAATAATCTAATAGAAATATCTTCTTAATCTAAACTTATTAAAAAGAGAATCTCTTACTATTAAAATAACTTACTAACTTTAATTATTAAAGTTATAAAATATCTATTAAAGAGAGTATATAAATTTATATATTAAATTACTTTATTAAAATCTGAAGTCTAGATTTTTTAAAAGGAGAATAATCTATTTAGTAGATATTAGAAAACTAAGAAAATATATTTTAGATAAAAAGGAAATTTTATTATAATTAAGATAGAGAATCTCTCATTATAGAGAGAGATTATAATCTAAATTAAGAAGGAAATATACTAAATTAATAATTACTAACTGAGGATAGAGATAAGTTAATAATAATATAATATCTATAGAAATACTAATTATAATATATAAATATATTAATTTACTAAAGAAATATCTAAAAAAGAAGATCTTAACTAGTTTAAATTTAATTAATTCTATAGATATTATATATTAGTTAGAAATATAATATAGTTACAGTTCGATACCTAGCTTACTTATCTATCCAGCTTACTTATTAACTATATTATATAAACTTTCTATATAATAATAGTTATTACTATATATTTTAACCTAAAGATATTCTAACTATATATTATTAATATTTTTCTAAATATATATCTTAATTTTAAAAATATCCTTATATAATATTAACTACCTAACTTATCTATATCCTATATAAACTATAAAATATATTCCTCCTTTAGTATAAGAAGTTTTCCTTAATTTCTATTTACCTAAAACTTTATTCTATAAATTAAAATTTCTATTTTTTCTGAATATTAAATAAAGAAATCCTTATTATATTCTATATAAGTAATATTCTTATTTTCTATTACTAATCTATAGTAATCTATATTACTAAGATTATTTCCTAACTAAAAGATACTTATAAGATAAAATACTAAGATTTAGTAGAATAATTCCTTAGGATATAGAGTATTCAGAATTATAAAGTAAAAGTAATTAACCTTATTTATAATTAATATATTAAGAAGGTTACTAAATACTATAAATCTACTAATACTATTTTACTTCTATTTTTATTTCTATAATATTCTTTATATCTAATCTAGATATAGTTATAGCTACTAAAATAAAGAAGTTTTAAAAGAAAATTAAATCTATACTTTATATATTATTTATAATCTACTTTAATATCCCCTTTATATTTATTTAGTTTTTTTAATATCTTATTAATCTGTGAAGGGCTGGATCTGGGCTTGTTTAACCAGAAGGTGGCGTAAAATACTGTTTATTTAGAACTAAGAAGTAAAAGAGAAGTTTTTATAAGTGTGTGGAAAAGTCTGTATATATAGTGCTATATAGGGTCCACTGGGGCCCCATCTGGGCGAGGGGGTTAGCTTTAGATACTTAGATATAGTTCTGGCTGGATATCTAGGTATAGCCTGTAATATTATCCCCCTCCTCCCCAGCTACTATCCAGCTGGGGGCTGTAGGCTGGGTCTCTATCGTTATCTATAATTAGCTTATATATCACCTTATACTACTCTAGGGCTACTATATCTATAATAGCGTTAATAGGCTCCTATATAGAGTTTATATACTCTTTCTATTTAATAAGAGCCTCTCGTTAGTATCCTCTCCCCACTTAATATATCCTCGCAGCTAAAATACTTTTAACTAGCTATTTAACCTCTCTATTATTATCTACTAATAGTAGCAGCTAGCTATTAACTATAATCTACCTAGGTAGTAGATTAGTAGCAGCTCTCTAGAGTAAATCTATATAGAACTATAAGTAAATAGACTCTAAAGTATCTAGCTTTATAATATATAGTGAGAGAACCTTCACTACTATATACTTATAATATAGCTAGGCTAGCTTTCAGCTTAATTTTAGTAACTTATAGTTAGATATATTTAACTATATCTTATTACTAACTTAATACTGATCTATGGGAGACTAGATTCTATTTACCTAAGTTTCTAACTTCTACTGAATAGTAACTATCTCTATATAAATATATATTATTACTAACTATATTCTCTTAATTAGCTAGTAAGCTATAGCTTTATTACTACTAGGTAGTTCTGTATACTCCTTAGTAACTAGGATAAAGTTAATATAATACTTATAATCTATAAAGAAAAATATAGTTCCTATTATATTATACTACTAGTTATAGAAAGCTAACTATATAATAAGCAGTAAGTTACTCTAGTTATCCTGAGACTAATAAGTAAATATCCTTAAAACTACTTAGATCTTTTAGTTATATTATTTTATAATTCTATTAGTCTGTAGGTAATAACTAGTATTTAATAGGTATATAATATTTATTAACCTATAGAATTCCTTCTAGAAGTAACTTACCCAGTTAGATTCTTTATTACTTATAATAGAATATAGTATTCTGTAGAACCTATAGTAGTAACTAAAGAACTGCTAGATATATACCTTTACCTCTATTATATTTATCTCTTCTAATATAGGGATCTTACCTAGTTAATCGATAATAATTTAGAGGTAATAGCTACTTCATCCTTTCGTGGGGGGTAAGTTAGTAATAAAGTTTATTAATAGATTAGAATATAACTAGTTAGATATTAGTAAGAATTTTAGGAATCCTTTCTTAGTCTGCCTCTAGATATAAATACTTCTATATATATTATAGTTATATATAAATTAGTAGATACTTTATAACTATCTAGGTTAGTAGAACTATTAGCTTATAATCTTTAGTATATTATTATATCCTGAGTAGCCTACAGGGGAGGAGTTATATAACTTCTATACTAGCTTAATCCTAAGCTTATTAAGGAGGCTGTTACTCTCTTTACTATTTAGCATCTAAAGTCTCTCTCTGAAAGTAAACTATCCTAGTATATTAATAGTATACTTAGTAATCTGGATCTTAATATAGAGATTAGGGGGGAAGTTATATTCCTCCTACTGGATTACTATAAAGATCTATTAGTATAAAAAGTCTCTTTTAGTAGTATAGTTTTATATCTCTTATAAGTTTAGTCTTCTTTTAAAAACCTAGGTATTAGTAATACTTATATATTTTACTTAGGGTCCTGTGGGGATAATAGTATTCAGGATAATTTATATTATCTATCTCTATTACTTCTTATTATTACACCTTTTAGGAGTATTCTATTTTCTCTGGGAGAGAGTATTAGAGGCTACTATCTAAGTATCTAGTTAGTATTTAAGGTAAAAGTTATATTGAGATAACTTCTCTACTTACTAGTTTTACCTCTCTGTAAGCTATTATTTTTTTATAAAATACTTAAGGTTTTTATAGTTAGTAAGAACCTTAAACTTCCTAATACTTTATAGCTTTACTCTCTATACCTATAAATATTTTAATACTATAAGGAGTTTCTTATTATAAATTAGGTAATTAAACTCTATAGAAGTTAGATATTAAGAGTAGAAAGCTACTAGATACCTTACTTCAGCTTTATCAGCTTAGGTTAATATACCTCCTAGGGTATACTCTAAATAGTCTATCTCTACTATTATTAGAATATCAGGATTGAATATCTATAGAACCAGTTCTATAGTAAAGAGTTATTTCAGTGTAAGGAAAACTTTTTACTGCTTCAGTCTCCAGTTGAAAGGAATTAACTTCTAAGTTAGGTAGTTTAAAAGCTCTATAATAGTATTATACTGAAATATAAAAACCTTATAGTAATTTATAAACTTAAAGAAGTTATAGATATTTTTTAGTAAGCTGGGGGGAAGCTAGTTAGTAATAATTTCTAACTTCTTAGGATCATAAGAGAGGCTCTTTCTAGCTATTATAATATATCTAATATATTTAACTATAATAACTAAAAACTTATATTTCTTAGGATCTAACTTAAAGTCTATATTAGTAAGGTAGCTGAATACTTAGTAGACTTTCTCCTTATACTCCTTTCGTAAGCTACTAATATAAATAAAGATATTATTAATATATACTATAATAAAGTTATCTAGAAACTATTATAAGTAGCTATTAATAT